>JASCQY010000002.1:18529050-18541423 GCA_030264315.1 Sardinella tawilis
TGTGTGTTTAAATGTGTGTGACCGAAAAAGTGAAAGCAGTGTCAGTGTGTGTTGGCTTCTTTTGTGTGATAAATTTGCATATATATATATTTGACATTGTCTGAAATGTATAGCACATGCAACAATGTTTTCTAGTTGTACAATTTTATATGCTGGATTTGTGTGTGTGTACAGTATTTGTGAGTGTGCGAGAGAGTGTGTGTGTGTGTGTGTGTGTGTGTGTGTGTGTGTGTGTGTGTGTGTGTGTGTGTGTGTGTGTGTTGTATGTTCATGGGAGTATGTACATATACCTGTCATTCATTTGCATACATGAACATGTTCTGTCACCTGTCTGTCCATGTTCTTTACATTGTCCATGTTGTTTCTCCTCACTCTCTTTTTTAAACGGATAAGCGGAATATTTGCCTGTTTTACTCTCTCTGTTTCTCCTTGTCTTCTTCCTCCTCTTCCTACTCCTCCTCCTCCTTAATCTCCCTTTCCTTGTTTTTTTTTTGTTTTGTTTCTCCCCCATCCTCTTTTTTTTCTTTTCTTTTTTTGTCATTCTCGTTTTTATCCCTCCCACCTCCCCCCTTCACCACCTCCATTGCACCCTGCCATCCAAAACCAAACCACCAATCCAAACCAAATCAAACCAAAATCCAAATCCTCTCCACCACTCAGATCAACGGGAAGGTTGGTTGCTTTTCACTCTTTACACCAGTTTCCTCACACCAGAGCGGGGAGGCCTGGCTGACTGGAGCGTGGCGCCGCCATCTGGCTGGATGCCACTGGCTCGTCCCGGCCTCTTCCTCCTCCTCCTCCTCCTCCTCCTCTTCCTCTTCCTCTCCTTGCTCCTTGCTATCCCTTCGCCTCTCCTTTTTCATGAAACCCAGGGGCACTGACTCCCCCTGAGTATCCAAAAAAACGCACCCTACCCCCTCTCCTCTCCTCTCCTCTCCTCGCTCCTCCACTCTACTCCTTTCATGTCCTCCGGTGATGCTGCTTGCCTCTTACGCTAACTTCACCCTCCCACCCAATCCACCCCACCCCGTGCCTCCAACAGCATCTGACAGTGCTTCTGCATGAGTGCCTGGATGTACACTGTATTTGTGTGTGTGCGTGTGTGTGTGTGTGTCTGTCCGAGGTCCGACATCGCACCTGTGTCATCACCCTCATTGTCTGGTGCCCCCGCCAGTAGAGGGGGCTCTCGTGTCATTGCGTCAGGTTAGGGTCCAGGGTCCCTGGTTAGGAGTCCATGAGTGAGCCTGTGGAGCCCCCACACAGAGCCTGAGGAAAGCCCCCGACGAGTTTGGATTTTATCTATTTATTTATCTATTTATCTTTTTCCATTCCCTTTTTGCATTAAGCTAAATCCTTTTTGCAGACCATCAGGGATTATGACATTCACCCACTTCAGACATCCATTGTTTTGATGATATTACGGGCTTTACTATGGCAAAAGGGCTGTAATTCCCTCCACAATATGGATATTGAACGGTGGATCACCAATATGCTTTTATGTTAATTCGGGGTACTTTTCCTAAGGTCAAAGACCAAACATAGGAATGCTCTCCTAGCTTAGTAGATCAGGCCTGTTTACACACATGTTCAAATTTCAATAAGTGCTTCTCCCCACCCGCCAATGCTTAGCTTATTTCGAAGGGGGTTGTGGTGTTATTCTGGTTAACAGCGAAAAGCCTTTTGAGTTTTCGAGTATTTAATCTGGCTAAAGCAGCTTTGATTGTTTATTTTGGACTTCAGCATTCAAAGCTGGCTCCAGATTCTTTGCAGAGAACAATAGCAGGAAGAGAAGTCAGCTGAGAAGACGTTATGTTTTTTAAAGGATTTTTTTTTTTTTTTTTTGCCCTCGTAAATTTTTATAATCCATCTCTTTCAGCCTTAAACACCTCGAGGAGAGAAGGCCGTAAAATCTTAAGCGAAAGCCAACATTAGCGGTTGGTCTTTCTTGTAGAAATCAAACATTTGATTTTCATTTTAGCCTACAATGTTGAGTCTAAACTCAATCACACGTTCATGCATACAGCATATAGGCAATTGCTGCTTTCATCTAGCAGTCAGGTTTAATTCCTAGTCAAACACCTTTTTCTGGTGAAACGTCTCGTTCGCCTGCCGAAACTAGAGCTACTGTAGAGTATGAAATGAGCAGAGGATGCAAATCCCATCTTTGTCCTCCTTTAGCTTCCACGGTAGCCTTGCCCAGTGGGCTAAGCTGCTCGGATTTCTCCTTTTTTCCCACAATTGCCTTGTCTTTCTTTTTTTTTTTCCCCTCCTGAATACAGTAGTTACTGTACAGAGAGCATGCCATTATATCCCACTAGTGATATATACTGTATATTTTTATTCAACAGATATTTCATTCTTTTTTATTCAGGACTCAAGGACGGTTCATAGTACAAGAACAATAGATAAATACATATACTATAGTAGCCATACAATAACTAAAGATTCAGGGTTTTTCGTGTGTGTGAACTCAGGCAGGTAGGCTACATGGTTGACACTTTGAATGATCAGATTGAGCGTGTCACATCAAATATTTTATAGTCGTACATCCACACGCAACAGCATGTCTCGTCCGCCTTGATAGCATGCATACGGGGTACCCCGCAGCGCGTTGTATATCGCTTGATTTGTCAACACCCCTCCTCTCTCCCTGTTTCAGTGTTAATAGACACTCTTTTTTCGTCTTTGAAAGAGTGGCATCTGTGTCACAATTCCATGAACTGCTCATAAAACAAGCTTACCATGTTGGTGCTCATCCCAGAGAAAAGGGGTTTTGGTTGTGTTTCTTTTTTTCTGTTGTGTTGGTTTGTTTTTATTGGTCTCCAGGCTGTCAGAAACGGGATTTAATGAGGATGGGCTTTTGCAGGGGAAAAGAATCACCACCAGCAGCAGCAGCAACAGAAGACTGCTTGCTTGCTTTTTTTTTTGTCTTGTTTTTTTTTTTTTGTCTTTTTTTTCTTTGTTTTGCTTTGCAACCCAACCCATCTCTTTTCTTGAAGAGGCTCCCATAGATTGAAAGCCAGTTAGATGCAGCCATGACATGAGCCCATGATTTACCATTTTTAAT
This sequence comes from Sardinella tawilis, assembly GCA_030264315.1. Lineage (NCBI taxonomy): Eukaryota > Metazoa > Chordata > Actinopteri > Clupeiformes > Clupeidae > Sardinella > Sardinella tawilis. The sequence continues at coordinate 18,532,118 of JASCQY010000002.1, forward strand.
AGCATTCGGAAAATATTGCCCTTAATGACTTAGGGTTGGCTTTTTTAATGCTTGATGGTGTTTACTATTAGGCTTTGTTCTCAGTAAATCAGTTTGCTCTTAGTGTTATTCTAGCAGAAAGCTCCTTAGCTAGCTCCGATCTAAATCTTAGCAGTACAGCAGACTGGTTAGTTGTGCTTGTATTGGCATCACAAGGATAGAAATTGGATTCCTCAGGCTATTTTTTTTTTCCCCTCCCGAGATAAGTCATTTTCTGAAGAGAGTTTGGGTGGGAAGGGAGGGGGATGGAGTGGAAGGGAAGGGTTCATGTTGGCACTAGCATGCTCCTGTGATCATGGCCGATATTGCTTGTGCACTGAAGCATGAGCTACTTGTACCAATGCATGACTTGCTTGAGGATATACTGTATGTATGTGCAAAACTGATTGTGCCTTGCTTGTCTCCCCCTCACTATACTCCTTACTGTCCCTGAGTAACACCCCCCCCCCCCCCTCCCCTCCTTATCAGTAACCCCTGTTACCTTACCCCCACCCCACCTTGTCCCTCTCAACTCCTACCTTCTGGCATGCAAGAGAGTCAGAAGTGTGTGTATGCCTTGCACTTTCTAACTGTCAGCTTCACGTGTGCTTCTAATATCCATCCTTAAACAAAACACAAACCAAGAAACCAAAATAATAATAAAAAAGAGCTTTGTGTGAGAACAGTGATTTGTACAAAAATCAACAGTGGCACGCACTCCCCCACTGCTGGGGGCTCAGTTTATCCACGACCCAGCGAGGTCTCGCTGTCACTGGGCAACTGCATCTAGCAAATAAACCTCCCCTTCCAGCGCTGTCGTCCACTTTTATTCCTAAGACGACGCACAACCACACAGAAAAAGAAAAAAAATCATTTTGTCGTCCATCTTCCATGTTCATCGGTAACATTCATCATACGTTTTTATGTATAGAGTGACTAACTGTCTTCTGCTGATTCCTCCTATGCTGTCCAGCACGTTTGACAAAAAACAAAAACAAAAGAGAACGTCCTGCAGACTCTTTCCAGATAGTGCTGTGGTAGAAACAGATCCGGCCAAGCTTTATGCCTGATTTGGCACGATCCTAGCTATTGGCTCTAGCCGTAAAATGGTACCGTTCCGGGAGGGTCCACCCAGGTTTTGTGCCGGATTTGGCAGGATGCCTGGGTGGTTCAGTGCTGGACCTCACCCTGTTTTGGCATGTTTCCTGAACAGATCGGTACCAGGTCGTGCCATAATTTGGTACAATTCCGGGGCAGGTCCGACCTGGTTCTGTACCGTGTTTGGTACGGTTCCTGGACGGATCTGCGCCGGGCTTCGTATTGGCATAATTTGGCAGTTCCTTCCTAGCCATACGGGCGCCGGTTCTACGCCGGATCCGGCTTGGATCTGTTCCGGTGTCGGCAGCTATCTGGCTCGCCAATCTATCTAACACATTTGCTCATTTCCTCTGGTTCCTCGACGCTAACCCAGAGTCAGCCAACCATTGGCCTCGCTTTGAAAAGAACAATAAATCTATCTCAGTGTTTACTTGGCTCGAGTCAAACTCCTCCAATAGTGGGATGAGAAAGTGGGCGCATTCATTTGCAAACACAAACCCTCTCAAGAGCACACCTGCACACTCATCAAATAATAAAAAAAAACACTAAAACACCACAAACACACATACCCACACACACACACACACTTTGATACACACATATTGTACACACACCCTCTCACACACACACACACACACACACATATATCATATCATATTGGCATGGCTCTAAAAGCAACACCGAATGCAGAAAAATGCTGTGTATGGTGTATTCTGCATGTCCAGACCTTTTTAAACTATAATAAGTCAAGGTCACCAAAGTAATAAACTGTGCAATAGCACATGAATAAAGTGCTGGGAAGAGTAAAAAAGGGAATTTGCAAGGATTGCAAAATTCAGCAGATTCATGGAGACATTACATGGGAGTGAAGCACCCAACACAATGTCAGAGCCAGGCTAAATATCCCAGTCTAGTGATATTTTACATCCTATTTTTCTCTCTCCCCTGCCACCCTCCCCCCGTGAATGCAAATGGGGATTTATTTTAGATAAAGTCCCCATGGTGTCTCCTGCCTGTCCGTTATCTAATATACCTGGGTGTCGGTTGCCTCCAGAGGACAGAGTTGTGTTGGGAGGGAACGAGAGAAAGAGCGATGATGGGAAGGAGTTGGGAGGGAGGGGGGAGAGAGTTTGGCAGTGCCCCAGCCTTTGCTGCATTCAAGTCACATAAACACTGAGATATTTGTTCTCCCAAAACAAAATGTAATAATAGCAATCCTATTGGTCTCCTGCCTGTTCCAGAATCCACTTTGATAATATAGCATCAGTGTAACTGCTGGCTAGCTTGGCCTCTTGGAAGAATGTTTATAGACTTGCCTGATCTTGTATCTAGTTGATATGCTAAGGCTGAAAGCACAAGTAATTTGGAAATCAAGGTGATAGAAGCAGCTTTTTTTTAAAAAAAAGATGGGATCTAAATGCTGCTTTGTTGGAGTTTATCTTCAGACACACTCAAAGGTCTGCAGCTCCCTCCAAATTAGACTCATTCTCTGCATTCAGCTGAAGCCCTTGCATTTTCAGCTCAAAGACATGATAAAAGGCTTCTTATTTATAGGACCAGCTCTCTCTCTTTCTTTCTCTTATACTACTCTCTCTCTCTCTCTCTCTCTCTCTCTCTCTCTCTCTCTCTCTACGTCTGTATCTCTGATGGTATCAGGGTGCTGCTTACTAGTGATGAAGTATCTCAGCAGCATCTGCAAGGGAATCATTTAGCAGTGGTTAAAATGCGAGCTGTGCATCCTGCCTACATGTGTGTGTTTGAAGATCAACAGGGAAATGAAATGTGAGGCCTGGCTTTTCTTCTTCTTTTTTTTTTTCCTGTGCACACACCACAATAGCAACAACTCTCATCCGTCAAAACCAGCCACAGAATGCAATACAATTTCCCTGCCTTGTATCCGATTATATAAAAACACCCATTCCGTTTTTGACCATGAGTTTGTTTTTTTTTTTTTTGGTTAGTTGTTTTTTTTTTCTTGCGACATGGGAATAAAGCAGTGTTTACGCCTGCTATTTCCTCCCTCTCTCCTGGCCAGAATCCCTTCAACACCTCCCATTTGCAGGCGGCCGCTGTGGGAACCCTCTGTAATCTGCGTATCTGGGCATAGTGTTTCTCCACCTCGCAGACAATGACCCTCTTGTCTCTGTACAGGCTCTCAGCCATTGGCACGTAGCACTACTATCAGCCAAAACCTCCTTCCCTAGTTTTATTGAAGGCCCCAGCCCACCCCAGCCCACACCCCACCACCCCGCCTCCGCTTTTTCTTCTCATTTTGGTGATTATACCACATGGCAAATGTCAGTCTTGTGGTTCGATTCCTGAAGGCATAATAAATGTAAATAGCCTGAGCAGAGGCAGAGGATGTTCAATAATTAAACCTGTGCTTTACATCTGACCGAAGCTGAGGTGGCAAGTAAGTGAGAGAATGTTTCAGGAGCCTTCTCTGACTTAAATCCTCATTAAATTGCCTCTTGCCATCTCTGCTCTGCAATAACCACAGATCCACTCAGCAAAGACTCTAAAGTTGGCAGAAATCATGCACGCAGCCAATAAGCAAATTCCATTTAGCACGCTGAGCCATGTCAAATCCTAGATATGGCATAAAATCTTGTATCTTGTAGCAGGTTTTTTCCAGCTAAGCGCGATGTCCTCGTCGTCTTTCCATTAAGAGCTACCTTAAGAGCGGCCCGGCCAGGAAGCGCCTGAGCTAAAAGAGAAAGCTCTCCGAGGAGAATGTAAGCTCCTGACGGAAAGTTTAATGATGAGCTTGTCCAGAAGCCTGGGCTCCTAAGCTGAAATTATACTTTGTGACTCACGTTTCGTGACCACCCTCGGATGAGGCACAAGCTCCTCGGCTTCACCAGCCGGCTTCTGTATGTATTTTTAATGCAAGGCAAGTGCCATTGCTTTAATACAAATGTAATGTAGGGAGCCTGACTGTAGCAGTCGGGCGGAATTCTGATGGAAGGCGCCGGCGATGAGAAAAGGGCCCTCCGCCGTTTATTCTGTTCAGGCAGGCCAAAGAATAAGATTTACCCCCGAAGGAGAGTCTGGCTGGGCACACAGCACCTTTACTTCATTCACCGCACACACACACACACACATATATATATATAAATATATATATATATATATAGCGCCGAATAGTTTATTCAAGCTGTAGGCCTCAGTGATATGCTTTTTTATGGAATTGGATGAAGTAGTCTCAACATTCCCACTTCTAATGCTGGAAGGGTTCAAGTCAATCCCAGAGCTGGAAGTGAAGTGGCTGATGAACTATATTGATTCTCCCATGACCTTTGAAGGAAATACGAACACCTGATTGGAATTTAATTTGTGGTGTGGCACAGGCAAAGCCAGGTCTGCAGTCAGCCTCAGGTCCTTAGGTCAGGTGGTGCTTAATGTACAGTATGTACTGCATCTTCCCCCTCTCGAGCATCTCTCTTCTCCTCCTGCAGTGCGGCGTGTTGCACCGCGCTTCTCCATCCCCCCCAACAACCACGAGGTGATGCCCGGCGGCAGCGTCAACCTCACCTGCGTGGCGGTGGGCGCCCCCATGCCCTACGTCAAGTGGGTGACCGATGGCGTTGAGCTGACGAAGGAGGAAGAAATGCCCGTCGGGCGCAACGTGCTGGAGCTCACCAACATCCGTCAGTCGGCCAACTACACCTGCGTGGCCATATCCTCTCTCGGCGTTATCGAGACCACTGCGCAGATCACCGTCAAAGGTGAGTCAAAAGTCTCATCCCGTATTGTCCAAGGGCAACTGTATGCTCTCAATATTTATTTTGTGCATCATCCTTTTAAGTAGTGTAAATTGTCTACGTGGTAACTTTGTTCCTTTCCATTAATTTTTCTTGCTGATCAAGCCGGCTGTCTGAAGTTTGCGCTCTTCTATGGGCAATGAGAGATGGTAATGGTGAAAGGACGTCTGCCTCATTAATAATGAACGAGGCTGGGTGTTCCCGCACACTCTTGCCAGACAGTGCATGTAATTAGCTCATCAATGTTTCATCAAAGTTGAAATCTGACTTGTAGCTCCGGCTTCATGATGCTTAAGTGCGCGGGACGAGGATGATAGCAAAGTGCCTTTTCTGGAGGGAAATCTCTTTGAACCATCAATTGCACCCCTTCCAAAAAACAAAACAAAACAAAAAAAATGAACTAACTTCACTGCTAGAGGCCCCACATGGTTATTGAGTCAATATACAAAACACTTATTTATTTATTTTTGTCCCAATAGAAGGGAACTGTCGAAGAATTAATTTCCCGGATTGTTTATCACAAGCTAATGTCTGGGACATGGGAGAAGATCCCCTCAGACTTTGCCCCTTTTCTTCTGGCACAGCAGGGTTGAGCGGGCCATGAAATATGAAGAGAGAACTAAACTCCCGACAATCTCCGAGGGATTGTTTTTTCCTCACCGAGACTCGGTGAATAACCCACGTCTAAGTGCTTATCGGGCACAGTTATCTTTTTTTATTAAGAATTCATTCACTGGAGCGTAGTTGTTTGTTGTCGGGAGTTAGATCATGCAAGGAAGGTGGAGAGAATCTTAATCAGATTTATTAGGGATAGGATTTGAGTGAGGGAGATGCTCATAGGCTCCTTGGGAAGTATATTGCTGTGATGTTTGTCAGAAGAGAAACAGATGGTGGATCTTCACCCTCAGACTAAGTGCTTTCAGAGGACCCCCAATATATTTTGTGGATTTTGTGAGTTTAATCCTGAAATTTATTTATTTATCGTTTTTTGTTTGTTTTTTTCCCCCACAAAGCTGCTCAGTCTGATGTATACATTTTTCACAATTTAAGTACCAAGCTCATGCAAAAAAAAAAAAAAAAAAAAGATAGAAAAAGACAAATTCTTTATTTTGCATTCGGCGAAAGCCACATTTATAACATACCATATGTCATATAGTAATCTCCATATGGTGACAGGAAACCCCTGGTTGCTGTGGCATGCCCCCTCGTGTCGGTTTGTCAGCTTTTCCATCTCATTTTTTTTTTCTCATTTGTGAGTTACCCCAGCGGCATCCAATTGAAGTGTGTCGGCAGCCCGAGCGCATACAACACAAAAGTCATTTGGAGTCATTTTCAACTGCGATTTTATTACAATACTCGTACTTTCCATTCGCCTCTGGAAATGGAAAAAGCTGTGAGCGCGAGTCCATTACTGCCAGGCAAAGTAATGGTAATGGCAGTGTTTACAGTTCAAGAACTGCATTAGAAAAGAATGTATCTGCGTTTGCCTCTTGCACCAAGCGGGCCTCTCCATTCCGCTCCGCGCCTTCCACCTTCCTTCCGAGTCTTTGTGATCTCTCAGACATTTGTTCCTTCCCTCTACCCAAAGGCTGGGAATCGTTTCGACTCAGAATATGTTAGGCATTTTATAACATCCGAGCCAGGGCTGTCAGACTGCACTCGGAGTGTGTGTCATGAACTTGAAACATTACATGACCCTCCACTTGTCCGGGCATGGACTTGTCAAAACACCAAACTGCTGGTTACTGAAGTGTGTGTGTGTGTGTGTGTGTGTGTGTGTGTGTGTGTGTGTGTGTGTGTGTGTGCGCGTGTGTGTGTGTGTACTGTATGTGTATGTGTATGTGAGAGAGTGGGTGGTTGGGGGTGGGGTGGGAACATTTTATAGAGAGGAGAGACTGTAGGTTATATGTTATATAACAGAGCATGCTTCACACATTTTTAACATAGCATGTATCAGGCAGTCATGCAGTATCAAGAGTGAAGGCTATGTGTGTGTGTGTACAGTACAGTATGTTTTCTGAACTTGAACTCATGAGTGATGTCGCAGAAGAGTAGCAAATGTGCTAACAATGGCAGCTAAAGGACAGATCCAATCGCAGATTGCGGCGATAAAGTAAAGCAGCACGTTTATTCAGGCAGGTCACCGTCTCCTGCCGTGCGTCATGTTTGTGATGCAGCATGAGTAAACAGGAAGTGGGATGCGAGGTTGAGCGGACAGAAAGCCAGCCTCTTTATTGCATCAGTAGTCCATAGCTATTCCTCAGAGTCGCCGGATAATCTAGTGGAGACCCTAACCCCTAAAATAAATTAGTCCCTTTGAAGGCTCTCGCAGTGCCTTCTTCCTCCGACGCTCCTTATCTGCCACGGCCAATTTGATGAATGAGAAACAAGCAAAAGGCAATTCCAATTGAAACAGCCCAACTCAATTGCGCAGCGCATTTAACAAAAAAAAAAAAAAAAAAAAGATAGAAATAGAGAAAGAAAAAGGTGGTTATTATACTTGGCCGGTGATCCAGTGTCTGACATAAAAGTGCGCAGTGGGGACGAATGTTGGGGAAATGAATTCTCCCAGCATGGCGTTGTTCCTCATCGTTACAAATGCCGCCACGCAGGAGCGTGTGGAGCCGCGCTCTTAAGCTGCCTTTATGTCATGCAGGGAGAGAGACATTTTGCTTTGAGAGATAATGAACATGGCCCGTCAGTGCCCGTCAGTGACAGGTGAGTCGCAGGCAGAAAAGAGCAGCCTTTGGAATAGTGATGGACTGCTGGAGAAAAAGACTGCAGTTTCTTACACCGCCCCTCCTGTCTCTGTCTCTCTCTTGTTCTCTCGCTCTCTCGCTCTCTCTTTCTCTCTCTTTCTCTCTCTATCTCTCTTTCTCTCTTTCTCTCTCTCCCTGTCTCTCTTTCTCTCTCTCTCTCTCTCTCTCTCTCTCTTTCTCTCTCTCTCTCTCTTTCTCTCTCTCTCTCTCTCTCCTTATTACTCTCTCTCTCCCTCTCTCTCTCCCCCTCTGACTTTATCGAGCAATTGAGCTAGCACAGAAAAAAAAGCCTTTCAACCTCCCCTCAAATCAGGCATTCAGAAAAATAGATGAGAAATGAAATTGCCTACGTTGACATTGTGTCTTCTGCTCTTTTCACTGTGCCTCCGTGTTTGCCCTCCCCGCGGTGTGCAGCTCTACCCAAGTCCCCGATGTCGCTGCTCGTCACGGAGACCACGGCCACCAGCGTGACCCTGACGTGGGACTCGGGCAACCCGGAGCCGGTGTCCTACTACGTCATCCAGTACCGGCCCAAACAGTCGGACAATGGGTACCAGGAGGTAGATGGTGTGGCGTCTACGCGCTACAGCATTGGCGGCCTGAGCCCCTACTCGGAGTATGAGTTCCGCGTAATGGCGGTCAACAACATTGGACGCGGTCCGCCCAGTGGCTCGGTGGACACTCGCACGAGCGAGCAGGCGCCGTCTTCGCCGCCGCTGCACGTGCAGGCGCGCATGCTCAGCTCCAGCACCATGCTGGTGCAATGGAAGCCTCCGGAAGAACCCAACGGTCAGATCCGTGGCTACCGCGTCTACTACACGGACGACCTCTCGGCACCGCTGAGCACCTGGCAGAAGCACAACACGGACTACTCGGAGCTTACCACCATCTCGGGGCTCACGCCCGACATCACATACAGCCTGCGCGTGCTCGGATTCACCTCCGTCGGAGATGGACCACCCTCAGATGTGCTACAGGTCAAGACCCAGCAAGGAGGTAAGGCCCAACACTGTACGCATACACTCATGCACGCACACACACACACACACACACACACTCGCACACACACACATTGCTGGTGGGATGGGCCGGATAGAGCATGAAGCATTTCATGTTTTCCTGTGATTTCTAATTACTGAATTATCATTCATCCATCGTCTTGTATCAAATGTAATTAATATATTTAAATAATTACTGTGTATAAATCACTTGTATTGCGTTTTGCATATTTTCTTGCCATCATTAGTCTGCATTTAGTCGAAATTGCTAATTTGCAATTATTATTCAGGACACTTTGTTACAATTTGTGCTATTTGGAAAAGCGTAACAGACTAAGTGCAGCTGGGTTTGAGTGTGTGTTCCTCTTGCCTCCTCAGTGCCAGCCCAGCCTGCAGGCTTCGAGGCGGAGGCCGAGCTGGACACCCGCATCATGCTCTCATGGGTCTGGCCTGTCCAGGATCAGATCATCAAGTACGAGCTGACCTACTGGGAGGCCGACTCGGGAAACAAGGTATTGGAGTGTGTGTGTGTGTGTGTGTGTGTTGAAAACCCTGTCCAGGTACTGGGTGTCTGGAATTGTCAAGTATTAACAGTCAGTAATGTTGCTGTCAGATACAATAATAGAAATAATTACATTAATATAAAAATTCAAGGTTGCTCAAGGACAA
>JASCQY010000002.1:18562230-18578975 GCA_030264315.1 Sardinella tawilis
CCCCCCCCCCCCCCCCCCCCCCCCCCCCCCAACACCGGAGTTAGCCGTTAATGTGCGTGTAATTTTGTCAGCCAGCCACACCCATGGCCCCTCCCGTTCCCTCGGCTTGCCAACCGTGCTGACTAGTTTCCGCACCTAGCAGGCTTCCCAGCCTGAGTGCCAGTGAATCATACATACATACGCGCACGCACACACACACAGACACACACAAACATGCACATACACACACATACACACACATGCCCATGCACAAATCTGCACACCAATACAAATGCACACTGAACACACATAACACATGAGTGGATGCTCTCACTCAACACACTCAACACACACACACACACACACACACACACACACACACACACACACACATATATACAGAGAGGGAGCGCACGTGGACACACATAAATTCACACGTGTGCTTTATGCACTCACTCAAGACACACACACACACACACACACACACACACACATCTTGGGGGGCTTGCTGTGAATCCAAAAGCCCAGTCTCTTTCATTTGGCTTCAAACAAAACAAGTGGATTTACACCCTCGCCCTGAGGTAAAGAACAGCCCAATAAATAACTTCCCAGATTGATCTCAACTAATTGACTTTGGTGTGTGTATATGTTTGTGTGTGTGTGTGTGTGTGTGTGTGTGTGTGTGCGTGCGTGCGCTTGTTGTGTCTGTTTAAGCAAAGAAAGTGCTCGAATGAGTTTATGCTGAGTTCATGAGGTCTGTCTGTATGTATATGCGTGTTAAAACAGAACTGAGGGTGTGTGTGTGTGTGTGTGTGTATTGACTACCTACTGCTGTTCTGGAGACAGTGCAAGACACCACAGCCTTACCTACAGTAGCTTGCCTCTCTATCATCTATGAAGGTGGGAAAATCAAAGAAGAAACTTTCACATAGCTGCGATGGTATCACCACACATACACACACACACACACACATGCACACAAAAGAAATGTAAGCACAGATCTATGAAGTTTTCACCTAACAGATAGCAGTGCACATGTACAGCAGCAGCCATCACAGTGCTGCCTGCCGTGTGACAGAGTGACAAGTCAAGACAATGGGAGAGCCGTGCTCCTGCACTGAGGAGTGGAACTGCTCTTTGAGCGCAGGGCTATTTCTGGAAGCACCTGAAGTTCTAGCAGTTCTCTTCTATACAGTACACACACACACACACACACGCACGCACGCCTTCACTCTTGCTGGTTCACACGCACACACGCGCACATACTTACCCATATACACACACTCACACACTCTCGTTTGCTCACACACATATACTGTACACACACTCGCTCATACATACACACACTCGCTTATGCACACAAACGCACATGTTTGCACAATCATGCACACTCATTCAGGCTCACACACCTATATACACATGCTCACACACTCTCACAAAACCTAAAACTCCCAAAGTCCTCACTGTGTTACAAAAGCGTCTCAGATCTCCCCCTTCCTGTATATAATTTAATAACCCTCCATACCTTTATCTTACATGATAAAATTCTAAGATTAAAAAAGGGCATCTTCCTGGCTCCGTTCTCATTCGTGTGAACGGCAAGTGCGTCTTTCCGTGGCGCCCAGCACCCGAGGTACTTTCAGTCTGGTACAGGGTATGAAGTCATTTGGGTTGCATGCAATGTTGTTTTGGTGTTGTCATGGAGCTTATTTGTGCTTTTCCTGGGATGACCCAAGGCCATGGCGCCTTGTGTGAAATGAGTAAATTAGCCAGGATCATCTTCCTCCTCTGCTTTTTCTTCTTCTTCGTCTCATGAAGGAGAGAGTCTGGATTCATTAGTAATGGTCTAGCTGCGTTACTCCCAGCACTGTTCCCAAAACATTCCAGAAAATAAGAGAGAGTTGATGAGATTTTTTTTTTTTTTTTTTTTTTTTTTGTACCTCGTAACTGAGAAAATGGTTGGAGAGAAGAGGAAAAAAATCTCCCCTCTCCAAAACTAAAAAGGGAATCCTGTACGATTTGAATAATGAGGCTTTTAAAAGAAATTTAATAGCTTCAGATAATTCTCATTTCTCTCTCATCTCTCCCCTACACCCCCCCCCCCCCCACCACCACCACCACCTCCCCAGTCACCACCACCAACACCCCGCAGACAACCCCCCCGCCACACACACACACACACACACACTTCTGCTTTTCCCCAAACCCTCAGTGAACTAACACTGAAAATAGCCCAGTCCAACTGCTGCTGCTGCTGCTTCTTAGCACAAGTAGTTATTATAACGCCAGGCTTTAATTAGCCAAGGAAGGGTCTCCTCTTCTCTCTCTCTCTCTCTCTCTCTCTCTCTTTCTCTCTGTCTATCTTTCTTTCTCCCATCCCTCTCTCTCTCTCTCTCTCTCCCATCCCTCTCTCTGTCTTTCTCTCGCCCACCCCCCTCTCTTTCTCTCTTTTTTTTTTTTTTTTTTTAATATCATGCAATAAAGATGTGAAAGAGCAGCCATGAAATTGTAATTAAAGACAGGCTGGGGCTGTGGAAGGCTCAGCCTGCTTGTATGGCCATGCTCATTTCCACGCAAGCAGTTAGTGTGTGTCTCTGTGGTGCAGGACCCTGCGCGGAGCCACAGGCTCATACGCATGCTTGTGTGTGTGTGTGTGTGTGTGTGTGTGCCTGATGGTGGGAAAGGGAAGGCGAGCGAGGCGCAAGAATGAGAGGCACACTGGGTGTTCCTCGTTGTTGAACGCTTAACTTGGATTTTGAAAGAATATCTAAATAAATAAGTCAAATTGTAGCACACACACACACACTCCCCTCCCCTCAAAAAATGAAAGCTTGTTAGCAATAATGCGACAGTCATGATGACTTTAATAGCTGACAGTTGCGTGGCTTTCACCCCAGTCCCATCTGTGTTTGTACAACGCTCCTCATAACCCCCTAATGAATACACACACACCAGACAAGCACAAATACTTACATACACACACACACACACAAACACACACACATACATACACACACACACACACACACACACACACACACAAAGATAGATGGGCCTACAAAGCATTGGAACATACACACACACAAACATACTGTAACACACACACACACACATACACACATATGGGCCCACAAAGCATTAGAACATACACACACACACACACACACACACACAGATGGGCCCACAACGCATTAGAACATACACACACACACGCACACACACTCTCCCTTCACTGTCCACAATGCTGCAGCCCTCAGTCAGGGCTTGATGGGGAGGGTGATGGTGAGAAGGCGAGTGGGAGAGGCAGAGCGAGGACGATTAGACCGCGGCCGAGTGAGAGGGAGACGGAGACCCCCCTCTGACTGCAGCCTAGCCTTGAAAAGCACATCTCACTCACTCTGCATTTGGATTTAAACATTTTAATGAGGCCTGCTAGCCCTTTGAACAGAACAGAGCGCTGACACGATCATGCCTCGGAGTGTGTTTGTGTGTGTGCGTGTGTGTGGGGGTTGTGTGTGTGAGACAGAGTGTGTGTGTGCGTGTGTTTCCTCTGTTTTTTCTTTTTTTGAATGTACAATGTAGGCTGTTTGAAGACTTCATCTCAAGAAGAGTGTGTGTGTGTGTGTGTGTGTGTGAGAGAGTGAGTGTGTGACTGAGAGTGAAAGAAAGAGAGAATGTTAGTTTTAATTATGGTTCTTGGTCCATGGGAACTGCTTTTTTTCTCCCATGCTTACAAATTATGGTTATCTACTGAACAGGTGTATTAGGGTGCTACTCCTTGGGTGTGGTCTAAGTGTGTCTTTTTGTGTGTGTGTGTGTGTGTGTGTGTGTGTGTGTGTGTGTGTGTGTTCATATTTGCACCTTTCAAGCATAACTTATGACAGTGTCTGAGTGCATTGCCCCAGATACTGTCAATGCCTGTACTAACAATACTTTTCCTAAGTGCAATTTTCGGTTCTTCACCCTCTCCTACTACAGTAGATCACTGTGCGTTACTCAAGAAGCCTGAGTTTATAACAGTTGGAGACAGAATATAAAAATGAATGCGATCATATTCTTACTATCAATTATGCAGGTGGAATTCCACAAACTAACAGATTTTAGAAGGAGATAACATACAGAGCAACAGGATGTGCTTTGAAAGCGTGTCAGTTGGCCCCCAGTAACTAAGCCCCATCTTGCCTCTCAACAGTAGAGACTGGTTGTGGTTATCAAAGAGTAATCAGGCTTCTCTGTGGTTTTGCATCTTTGTTTTGTTTTTGTTTGTTTGGTTGTTTTTTTCAACCACAGACAGAATTATCTCCTCTTCTTACGAAGAAAAGCAGAATTATTTCCTAGTTCACCATGAACAATCGGTGACTCCCAGCTATATTAATAATTGCAGTGTGACCTCACAATGTCATCTCACATTCCCTCTGAAATGAAGATGCCTTCCAAGGCTGGCCTGAACCTATAGCATAAAATGTATATAGAGCATATGAGAAATCAGATGTGTGGGAATGAATTCGGTATACTTGTATATGAAAACATGTTTTTTTTTTGTTTTTTTGTTTTTTTGTTTTTTTCAGTTTTAGCTGTGTTGAGTGTTGTTTGAGAAATCAGAAAAATATAAGGATTAGTCATATTGATTATATTTATGCTTTACATAATTACACATGTAGTTTTAGTGTTTTATCCTTAAAGGTACACTCTGCAAGCCTCCCCCCTACAGGGGGCGATTTATTTAAAATATAGCAACAAGACTGTACATTCTCACCAATTCATGTGGATTACTCCTCAGACCAAAGCATACAAACCAACAATGATAATTTTTTTTGTGGAGTTACGTTGACTCATAAGGTAATAAACACAATTTCAGCTTCATTTGGGTTTTAGTTTCGCTTTGCCCTATGGGCGCGGGGCGAGTCATTTCACATTGCAAACGCGGTAAAACCGGTAGGAAGGGGTTGATGGCGGCGAAATAGCCTTCATTTGCCCCGGAGTGAACTATTTAACCATCAAAGTGACTTTGACGCCGATATATTAACCTGAAACGTTGCATAGTGTACCTTTAAATGGTGCATCTTGTCCACTGAACTGCCTGGGGAGCCTCCCTGCATCCAGCCATTTTTAGGTTCCTCTTTCTGCCGGGTTGGGACTCTCCTGCACTAACCTGCCTCTTTCCAGGAAGTGGTGTGTATGCGGACGTGTGCGTGCATATGTGTGTTCTTTTGTGTGTGTGTGTGCGTGCGTATGTATGTGTGTGTGTGTGTTCGCGTGTGCATGCATGTAAGCAAGTGTGTGTGCGTGTGTGTGTGCGTGTGTGTGTGTGTGTGTGTGTGTGTGTGTGTGTTGGCAGCCTGGGGATAGTTTCAAGCATAACGCTGACGAAATGGAGCACGCCTGGCTGAGCAATCAGCGGGAGTGGACTGAAGATGGAGGCAGGGACGTCACTACTGCTGCCTGACCTGTGGCTTTCTCTGTGTTCGTGTGTGTGTTTGTGTGTGTGTGTGTGTGTGTGTGTGTGTGTGTGACAATGTGTGTGTGTGTGTGTGTGTGTATGTGTTCTTCTCCTCGGTAGGAAGCCTTCATAACCGGGCTGCAGGCTGAGACCACCTACTCCGTCACTGTCGCGGCCTACACCACCAAAGGAGATGGAGCGCGGAGCAAAGCAAAAGTGGTCGTAACGCCTGGTGCAGGTGTGTGTGTATGTGTGGGTGGTGTCAGTGGTGGGGTTTTTGGTCTTTTTTTTGGGGTGGGAGTGGGGTGGGCTTTTTATGAAAAAGTAGACAAGACAGTTTGGGTTCGTGGAGAGTTCAGGCCACCAGGGTGTCTGTTTTTTCTATGTGTGTGTGTGTATGTGTGTGTCTTATGTGTGTGAAACAGACTACATCATGACATACCCTGAGCAGACAGCTCAAGGCTCACATTAGCAGCTAACTTATTTAATGCATTAATGCGATGACCTCAGAGAGAGTTGGCAAGCCTCTCACCAAGTCTCATAGTCAATCTCATAGTTCCGAAATTGCAGAGCAGCAAGCAGGAACACATGTAGATTAGCAGTAGGTCTTCAGGAGCTTTGTAGCTGCCAGTATGACTTCCCCTTTGACAAAAGCAGATTAATAGGACTGCAAAGTGCAGATGTGCTGCCATGATCTCAGCGAGGTTATCGTTCCCAGAAAGGGGAGCCGTCCGCCAGAGCAGCTTAAGTAATTGACAAAAAAACTAGTGCTTAGCACTGTATATTACAGACACACTTCAGCCTTCATTGGAAGTGATACAGCTCTCGACCATTACAGAGGGGGCCCTCTAGCACAGAGTGGTTTGTGGAGGATTCACTTGTGAGATAATGGTTGTAATGAGAGGTGATGGGGATGGAGTTAACTGAGCACACCTGACGGTGGTTATTCAAACTTCTTGACTCAGATTTGATTTAGTTGTATGATTTAATAGTGGCACATTTAAGATATTAAAGTTGATTATATTAAAGCGTATGACACTGTGTTCATGCCTGTGGTATGATTGCGGTTTGTAAGATTATATCGGCAATAAAATATGTTTATAGAAAATGGTGTGCTTCTGATGAAGATGTCATCAGATTGGAAAGCTGACTGATTGATTGATTGATTGATTAATCAATTGGTCAATTGATTGATTTGAATAATTGGTCAATTGATTGATTTGCTTAGCTAACTAATGAATTGATTGATTGATTGATTGATTCTGTCTGTGCAGTGCCAGGCAAGCCCACCATGATGATCAGCACCACCATCGGCAACACGGCCCTGATCCAGTGGCAGCCGCCCAAGGAGATGGTGGGGGAGCTCATGGGCTACCGGCTGCAGTACAAGCGCGAGGAGGAGCGCACCTTCAGCTCGCGCGAGTTCCGCAAGACGGACGACCACTTCACCGTCACCGGCCTGCACAAGGGCGCCGTCTACATGTTCCGCCTGAGCGCCAAGAACCGCGCCGGCTTCGGCGAGGAGTACGCCAAGGAGATCAGCACGCCCGAGGACATGCCCAGCAGCTACCCGCAGAACCTAGGCGTGGTGGGTCTCACCGCGAGGACCACCACGCTGACATGGGAGCCGCCGCCGCTGGCGGAACGCAACGGGCGCATCGTGCAGTACGTGGTGGTGTACCGCGACATCAACAGCCAGCAGAACCACACCAACAGCACGGCCAACACCACGCTCACCATCCAGGGCCTGCTGCCGGACACCACCTACGACATCCGCGTGCGCGCCTTCACCAGCAAGGGCGGGGGGCCCCTCAGCCCCAGCATCCAGAGCAGGACCATGTCCATCTCAGGTGAGGCAGGTAAGGCCCTCGGGGAGGGGAGGGGAGGGGAGACAACCTAGGGGCCACAGGGGAAAATTAGCAAAGGGGTTTTGAAGGGACCACAAGAGTGTCCACGCACGCACACACACACACACACACACACACACATATAGGTCCACCTCAGGTGAGGCAGGTGAAGCTCGCAGGGGGAGGACACACGTATGTACACACATAGAGAGAGAGTGTGTGTGTGTGTGTGGGGGGGGGGGGGGGGGGGGGCACATATACAGTGAGCGGAACATACACACATATACAGACACGCCCACATACATCAAGAGACAGTGTGGCACACACGTAGAGTGAGAGGCACACATACAGTATATTCACACATACACACACACATACACTCTGTCATACACACACAAAGAGAGGCACATACACACACACACGCACACACACACACAGAGCCACTTCGACACAAAGAGTAAAGACACATAGAGAGAGACTTATATATACAGAGAGAGAGATACACGCACCCTCACACACATGCACACTCACACGCACGTGCACATGGAGAGGAGGGGAATGAGGGAGGCACATCTATGAGTCACAGTCATACATACACCCACACTCACTCACACAGGGACATGCACACAGGTCCATATGCGCACACACACACACACACACACACACACACACACACACACACCACCTCTATACTTACACACACACACAAGATACACATCTACTCATGTTCTCTCTCACACACACACACACACACACACAGTTGTGTGCATACAGTACACACACACACACATACACATTCATATAAACACATAAATGATGTATAAGTCAGGCTTATGCTGGTCTGCAAAGAAAGATTTGCAAGCATTTGACTCTCTGCTGGTATGGCTCCCGGTCAAGCCTGTGCAACTTGTCCCAGAGATGCTTGAGCACATAAATACACACAAAAAAACACACACACACACATACACTCAGAAGCAAAAGCAATATACCCCAAGATCTAGCATGAACTGGCTCACCTGCAGTTAGTCTCACCACACACAATTCATCTGCCTGGCTACACACACACACACACACACACACACACACACACACACACACACACAGTGAGCAGATGGTGGTTGAGAAGAACAGATGCATTGCTTGTGGAAGCTGGTGGTAAGTGGACCGCGGTGTCTTAACCAGCGCAGCGTAACCTGTGGGTCTGTCCAGGCTTTCTCTCTCTCTCCATCTCATTCGTGTTCACATTAGCCCGCACATATGCTGCAATGAGAGCGAGAGAGAGAGAAGGAGAGAGAGAGGTGGAAAAGAAGAGCAAGAGGAGAAAAAAAACACCATTTTAACATGGTCTGTTTGGAATCACTCCTCTTTTTCTGCTTAGCTAGCTCTTCCGGCTGAGTTGACGCTCACCTCTCTGTGAGATAGCACACACCTTGATAAAGGCAGCGCGATAATTTCCTTCCCCTTTTGCGTGCCCTGTGTTGAAATGTAAGATGGGGCAACGTTCTGGTGTTCCATCACTTGGCGCCTCGTCTTGACACCAAGATTTTTCGAGTTTTTCAAGCTTTTTCGTGCGCTCTCTCTCTCTCTCTCTCTCTCTCTCTCTCTTTCTCTTTCTCTATCTCTCTATCTATATGTCTCTTTCCTTCTCTTTCCACCTCATCAAAAACAACAGGTTTTTTCCCCCCATTCTTTTCCCTGGGGAAGATGCCTTCCTTTGGAGCCCTTTTTCATTGTTATTCTCCCAGAGTCTGTCTCCGTCCGAGGCGAGCAGCTCTGGCGTGCGGGTAGATGGGAGACGAAACGTGCCCTAAATGGCAGCCGCGGGCCATTTCCTGTTTCCACAGACGCTCCTCGCTGTGCCGCTGCACGGCACAGGCGCCTCGCTGCTCCTGCGGGCTCAGCTCGGCTCATCTGGTTTGCCTCGCCGTGGCCGTCAGCAAGTGCTCAGACGAGCCTCAGATCGCTGAGACGTGCCTGAGAAGGGCCCTGTTTCGCTGTCTCGCCCTGATGCCTGTCTGCTCGCTCACTTGTGTTTTTCTCTCTCTGTCTCTCTCTCGCTCTCTCTCTCTCTGTCTGTTATGTCCTGTCTATCTTTCTCTTCCTCACCCCCCCCCCCCCCCACACACACACACACACACACACACACATACATACAAATATATATTCTGTCTCCCTTCCCTTTCCCATTCTCAGTCATCCCGCCAGGGTTTACCAAAAACTTTGGCGTGAAGGCGGTCATGAAGAGCTCTGTGCTGCTGACATGGGAAGTTCCGGAAACCTTTAAGTCTCAAGTGCCTTTCAAGGTAAGGCGCCTGTGATGGGCTGGAGGCGTCCAACGCCAGCAGGGGGTTCACCACGGGGATTAGGCAGAGATTATGTTCCCAGGGATGTGGCGAAGGGCCACCAGTAGGGGGCGCTGTTGGGTTCTAGTCTATTGAGGGGGAGCCCAGGCTAGGCACACAGACGGGCACAGTAGGGTCGTCCTGCAAGGCTGTGTTCAAGCTGTGCTGAATGTTCCTTCTCCTATTCCCCTAACATAAAAAATGCAGTGAAGACTCTCAAAGAAAGAGTTGCTGGGTAAAACCAGTAAATAGGCTTTATATAGACAGGCCACTATGGACCTCTACCACATACTATTGGCTATCTAAAGTGCATGTGTTATAACAGTGTTATTAAGTGTTTACAAATGTGTAATAAGACACCCTTGTCCCATTACTTGTTTCCAGGTAAATATTTGTGTATCTGTGAATGAGACGCGCAATGAAGTGTCACAAAGATGTACCAGTAGTTTCAGCTGCACCAAAATAAGAAGCATTTTTAAGGGGTTTTGTCAGTTCTTTTGGCATACACACCATGCCGTGTCAAGAGCAGCATTTGCTCTCTCAGGGAAATGAACCAGCCCAGGAGAACTGAGCTCAGAGCAGATGTTCAGTGTGTGGTGTACTGCTAACACTGAATGCTAACTATTAGATGCTAACCTCCCATTTGACTCCAGAACAGAAATGCCCTGAATCCCAATGATTCTCCCCCCACCAACCCACCCACCCACCCCTTCCTAAGTCTTTAAACCTCAAAGACTTGACTGGCGTGAATCAGCTTTATGATTGGCCAATTCAATTCATGCTTTTAGGGTTCAGGGTGTAGGGTTAGCGAAACTGAGATGAAGCCATTTAGCCAGGAAAGCTAACGCTAATGCTAATTGTGCTAATTATGCCCCTGTCTGTGGTCAGATCCTGTATAACCAGCAGAGCGTGGAAGTTCAGGGCTCCCAAAGGAGGAAGTTGATCACGCGGCTGCAGCCGGACACGGAGTACTCGTTCGTGCTGATGAGCCGAGGCAGCAGCGCCGGTGGCCTACAGCAGCAGGTGTCCATCCGGACCGCGCCGGACCTGCTCAAGACCAAGCCGAGCCGCCTGAACAGCGCCCCGGAGGAAGGGGGCAAGCTCACTATCACACTGCCCAAAGTCCAGAGCACCAGTGCCAAGTGAGTACAGTGCCATGTCTTACAGTATGCCTGGTCACAGTGCAGTAGACACACAATGGCTGTCAATTGAGCTTCATTGTATTTGAAGGCATGTGCTCATAGTATGTTTGTGTGTCAAACATTGGTGTTTTTTTTTTTTTTTGGTTTTTGTTTTTGTTGTTGTTGTTGTTGTTATTGTTGTTGTTTTTGTTTTTTGGATGAGGTTATGTCAAGCATTTTGAGTTGCCATCATAAAGACACACACAGACCCACGTACAGTATGCACACACAAACAAACAGACCAACACACACACACAAACATCTCTTAAGAGGGTGTGGCCCTGAGTCAGCTGTTCATATGTGTAGTCTATACAGGCCAGACAGTCATTTCATCATTCTCAGGAGCAATAAGAGCCCCACCCCCCACCCCAGACACACACACACACACACACACACACACACACACACACACACACCAGTAATCACTCTGCAGCACCTTCCTCTTCTCAGTCCCTCATTGAGTCCCTCATTGCCACCTTGCAACTTCATTTCAACTCAATTAGTTCCACCATTAGAAGTCCTCCAGGACAGCCCTTAATGCGAGGACTGATGTCTTCATCACTTTATCACACCTAACACTGCCACCACGCGACTCCCAGTGGCCCCCATGCAGGAGTGTCGCCTGAAGCTAAAACGGTCATCGGGACAAAACCCTTCAGTCTGAGGGGTCAAGCCAGTGGACGAACACGCAGGGGGTGGAAGAAACACAAGGACAAGAAAACTGTCAGTCAGCTCCAGTCTGTATTGATGGCCAGGGATTTGGGGGATGTTAGCTCAGAGAGAGGGGGGAGAGAGAGGCAGTACATCTTTTCCTACGTCACTGGCCCTGGGCTGGTTTGCCCTGGATGGATCGATCAGCACCGGCGAGGTCTCAGACGTTTTAGGGCAGAAACAAGAAAACAGAAGCTGTGAAACTCCGAACAGAAAGGAGAAAAAGCTGTGTTTGAGTTGTCAGGGGGGGCTGAAGGAAGGGATTTTAAAGCATGACGTGTGGAGCAATTACGTAGAGTGGCAGACAGCACGCACGCACTTGACCACACACACATAGACACACACATACACATACACACACGCAAGGCTGGCAGTCGAAGAGAAAGAACAACATGGCTTCCAATGCTAATGCGAAATCAATAGCCCAAGCCTCCATGCGTCAAAGAACGGCCCCGTCAGGAGTGCTACAGCAGGTTTGCTTTATTTGTCCTCCTCGATGTCGCCACTCATAACTGCCTTGTTATTTTCCCATCGTACCCGCTTCAAAGGCCATTTGAGATCACAGAGAGAGAGAGAGAGAGAGAGAGAGAGAGGGAGGGAAAAAGAAAGGAAAGGACAGAGAGGGAGAGAGTGATGGAGAAAGAGAGAAAGAGAGAGAGAGAACGAAAGAGCATAGCCTGAAGCTTCTTGCAAAGCTTTCCTCCATCCAAGCGGAGAGGCGCCTTCCTGCACACTTCCATTCAGTCCGCCAGAGCAGGTTTTTATGCACTAACCTGAACATTACGGCAATTTATTCAAGAGGCGTTGTGAAAGGGGGAAAAATACATGGAGAGACATAAAAGCACAAATCATGTTTTAGGAGTCTAATCTCGGGGCTGCAATTCTAAACGAGGCCCTTATTTCAGACGTGGTGTGCGAGGGCTTTAATTGTGTTTCAAGTGTTTATTTCTACACCCTCACTGTGGAAGAGGATGTAACAAAAAAAAAAAAATTGCAGCTCAAAAAGTTCGTCGTTTGTCGTTCGTCTCACTGTAAATAAAAGAGGCAATTCTGCAGGAAGCTCATGATAATGAGAATCATGCAGGTTTGTTTGATTAAAGTGGGTCGTTTTCTTTCTTTCGGTCTTGCTTTCTTTCTTTTTTCTCATCTTTTTTTATTGCTATTGAGTCGATGTGGACATTGTTGCTCAAAGAGCTGGAGCACCTTGGAGGGGTGTGTGAATGGAACACTGTGAATGGAAGAAGCTTCCGGAGCACGTCGGAAAGCTGGGCCCTCTATAACAGGGGCTGAGACTACCCAGCGTGAAGTGTCTTATAGATTTAGAATACAATCACACACACACTCACAAATGCAAGCAACTCAACACTCAGTGGCCTTTACTAAGAAGACAGCTTCCCATGCTCACAAACTCACACACACACACACACACACAGTTTTGGGTACACCTGCTTGCTGGCTTTGCATAATCCCTAAACCCAAATAGAGGAATTGCTCGGTTGCGGATCCGGCCCAGATTTGGCCCAGATGCAAGGGCTCACAGTTAGGCAGCTCAAGGGCCTTTTGAAGCACGCTGGCTTTTCTTCGTCAGTGCAGCTCTGACTGTTTTTCTTCCCGTCGTAGGTGGTACTACATTGTGGTTGTTCCTGTCACTGCTGATACAAGGCGATGGGAGAATCCAGAAGACATGGACTTGGATGAGGTAGGTTATTTCTCAGTGTGTGTGTTGTGTGTGTGTGTGTGTGTCTGTGAGCGAGAGAGAGGGAGAGAGGGAGGGGGGAAAGAAAGGTGTGTACACGTGTGTGTTTTGAGGCGAATCTGTGGGGCTCAGCTTCATAGAATGTACAGTACAGTGTAGCCATAAGCTCTGACGCCTCGTCACGTGTAGACCAGAGAGCCTTGGAGAGCGCGCGAAAGAAGCTCAACAGCTCCCCCTGTGGACGGAGATCAAAACTGCACCTAATCTTTGCTCCGAGAGCCGCATTAAGCGGCTTTCACCACAAGCACATCGAAACACATCAAAGATCCATCTGTTGTCACAGTTCCAAAAGCATGGGAAAATAAAAGAACCCTCTGCTGTGAGCTACTGATGAGTATTTTGACACACTTTATTGAAAAAAAAAAAAATCCTCCTCCTTTGTGTTTGGGGAAGGGCTGGGATGGGCGGAGGTGTTGATGGAGAGGGAGGCGATGTCTCTGTGTCAGCAGTGTGGTAGAACAGAAAATCTCCCCGTCATTCAAGTCTGATGGAGAGCAACTGACACACTTTGAGAGTCCCCCCGCACACATACGCACACACACACACACACACACACACACACACCTCTGTAAAAAAAAAGGCCTGCTTTTAGCATTTTTCTTTGCCTTTGTGTTATTAATAAAGACCTTTTGGGCTTGAACACAGCTCCTTTGCTTTCCCCTGAGTTGGCTTTCTTTCAGTGTACTGTCGTCTGCAGAAAGGGAGGGAAAACACACACACGCACGCACGCACGCATGCACACAGACACTCATACGTATACGCGCACACACACACACATCAAGAGACAAAGTGAAAAGTAAAACTTTAAAGTGCAGCCTATTGAATATCAAAAAAGCATCACACTCGTAAAATAAATATGCCCAGATCCCCGGTGCCTTTGAGACAGTTTGAGCTGTTTTCTCTCCCTTAAGCACTCTCCATCTCTTGTCTTTTTCTCTCTCTCTCTCTTTCACTCATTCACTCCCTCTCTCTCTCTCTCCTTCTCTCCCTCTCTAGCGCTATTTCTCCCCCTGCTGCTCTGTGTACTGTCGCTACTGTAGTAACAGCACAAATCATCCCATCTCCTCTGTTTGTGCGCCGATACAAATTGAGGTTCTCTCTCGAGTGGGGATTTGGCTGTGCGCAGCCGGGGAGATGTGACGAGAGTTGGTTTAGGACGCCAGGGGCCTGAAGGATAGGATGGCACCAGCAGCACTGCAGCGACTTTCCCTCTGTCTCTCGCTCCCGCTGTCTCTCTCTCTCTCTCTCTCTCTCTCTATCTATCTCTCTATCCCTGTCAGACTTCTCTGTCTCTCTCTCTCGTGCTTGTTCCCGTCTTGCTCCCTCTTCTCTGTCTCTCTTCTTCAGACTTTCTTGCTTTCCTTTTTCCCTCTCTCTCTCTCTCTCTCTCTCTCTCTCTCTCTCTCTCTCTCTCTCATTCTCTTCAATCTTCTCTTTCTCTCTAACACCTTGTGCTTATGCCATTCTCACCCTCCCCATCTCACTGTCTCTCTACCTGTCTGTCCATGACTCCAATACCTCTCCCTCCCCCTCTCTCTCTCTCTCTCTCTCTCTCTCTCTGCTTGCCTCTCCCTCTCTCTGCCTCTCTCTCGATCTGCTTAGTTTACCTGGGGTGTGAGGAGGTGCAGGTGTTCCCATAAGGACGAGACAGTCATCGTCTGGCTGTTTGTTTTTTATGAGAGAGTCTGCTCTTATGTGAGGAAGCTCTGGATTAGTCACAGACCAGGGAAGAGGGGAGGGTGAGATAGAAAGAAAGAAAGAAAAAAAGGAAGAAAGAAAGAAATGATAGATAGATCACTATATGCATATAATATATATACATACATACATACAGTACATATATACATACATACATAGAAAGGGAGGAAAGAGATAAGGGACGGAGATGGATTGAGAATAAGATGAAGGAAAAGAATGCTAGAGAACAACAGATAAGATATGCAGAGAAAAAGATGAAGAGAAGAGAGACAGAAAAGAAATGAGTGACTGAGAGAGAAGGAGGGAGCGAGAGAAAGACAAGAGGGGGGAGGGAGAAGTCTGGCACTGTGTGGAGACAGCTGTGGAGGAGATGACTCAACCACGGCTGGTTCGGACGCCTCCCTTGTCTGTTCGTCGTGCGACCTGTCGGTCAGCGAGAGTGAACTTTAATGAAGTCTCACACTCCCACAGACACCTGAGGCTTTCTAATAAAAGCTGAACCCGCAACCCCTAGGGGTCACCCAAGGGTCACCGGCTCACAGTGTTACTTTTTAATGTTCAGTTGTTGCTTCTCCTGAAGAGGAAGAGTGCTGAAGAAATACGAGGAATACCAAACAGGCTTTGTGGTCAGTACATAGTGAAGCGAATGCCGATGTTTTATGGCGTCTTGGACGCTGCCGTGAAGAGAATGCACCCTAAAAGAAAAAGGAAAGATGCCACAACCCTTTAGATTTCAACAGGGAGTCATCATGAAGTGTTTTTTTGCTTTAACCCAAAGCTAGGTGAACTGCTAATCACAGAACGCTGGCCTCAAACAAAAATAAACGATGCTCTGTGTGTGTGTGTGTGTGCGTGTGTGTGTGTGTGTGTGTGTGTGGCAGCTCCTGGAGGCCAGCAACACAAACGGCAACAGTGTGCGGAGGCGGCGGCGGCGGCGGAGTGCCCAGGACTTCCTGCGGCCGTACGTGGCGGCCAAGCTGGACAAGCTCCCCGACACGTTCACCCTGGGGGACGAGAAGAGGTACAACGGCTTCCTCAACAAGCCCCTGCCTGGGCAGCAGCAGTACCGCTGCTTCGTGCTGGCAGTGCTCGGGGACAGCGACTCCGTAAGTATTCCCCGCCTTCTCACATGCTGGACATGAGGTTATGTATCAGCCACGCTCTTTCTGTGTGTGTGTGTGTGTGTGCGTGCGTGTGCGTGTGTGTGTGTGTCTCCGGGGGTGTGGGAGGTTGGCACTCATAAGAGTGTATGGCACTGAAAGACAACAAGCACTTCAAAAAACCTTGTTTTTCTGTGCACGTGTTATGTGAGCTAAGCCCTGTGTGTAGCATGTATGTACGTGTGTCTATGTCAGTGAGTGTATGTGTGTCTGTGTGTGTGTGTGTGTGTGTGTGTGTGTGTGTGTACATGGCTGTGTGCCTGTAAGTGAGAGAGAGAGAGTGTTTGTGTGCATGCGTGCGGTTGTGTTCTTTGGTATATGTGTGAGTGAGAGTGGATACAAAGGAGCGGGAGAAACAATGTGTGTGTGTGTGTGTGTGTGTGTGTGTGTGTGTGTGTGTGTGTGTGTGTGTGTTTACATTATGTCCACGTGTCATGTGAGTCACCCAGTCTGAAGGCGGCTCCTTTTGTGGATGCAGTGTCTCCAGTGTCGGGGGAGAGCAGGCTGTGCCGTCAGGCGCATCCCTGTTCTCCACGCAGGCAGAAGGGTCAACCGTGTCTCTCACACACACACACACACACACACACACACACACACACACACACACACACACACACACACACACACACAC
>JASCQY010000002.1:18590541-18602764 GCA_030264315.1 Sardinella tawilis
TCTCTCTCTCTCTCTCTCTCTCACACACACACACACACACACACTCCCTGTCTCTTTCTCTCGTCACACACAAACCCTTCTCTCTCTCCCACTTTCTATCTCCCTCTCTCTCTCTCTTCCTCTCTCTCCATCTGACTCCCTCTCTATCTCTGTCTCTCCCCCACAGTATTCACACGTCAGAGAGCCAGCAGGAGTTCTTCAGGATGCTGGATGAGAAGATTGAGAAGGTGAGGGAGGAAAAGGACCAGAGTACGAGGGATAGAGAAAGATAGGGAAGGGGTGGAGGGAAGGATGAAGGGATAGAGAGGGAAAACCGAAAGACATTTCTGTCTGAACATTTAAAGGGACAGAGTGTTGTCGTCTCTCGTCCTTCCTGGCAGGAAATTCTTCACGGGGTCTGATCTGATCTGTGTCCATCAGAGATTGAGACACGAGAGAAGAGCCTTTCATTTTAAATCAGAACCTTGTCTCATCTCTGTACATCTCTCTAATGTTAATCATTCTACTGCCCCTCCTCTCTCTCTCTCTCTCTCTCTCTCTCTCTCTCTCTCTCTCTCTCTCTCTCCTTTCCACTCCTCTTTGTCTCCACTCTGTCCATAGGGACGGGACTACTGCTCGGAAGAGGAGGATGTAACATAGCAGCAAGGCCCCTGACTCTACTGCTACTGACTGTGTGTATGTGTGTGTGTGTGTGTGTGTGTGTGTGTATGTATGTGGGTGTGAGAAGGAGCGAGCGAGTGTGTGTGTGTGTGTGTGTGTGTGTGTGTGTGTGTGTGTGAGAAGGAGCGAGTGAGTGTGTGTGTGTGTGAGTGAGTGTGCACGCGAGTGTGTATGTGTGTGAGAGACAGAGAGACAGAGAGAAAGGCATCAGAGAGTTAGAGGAAATGACACAGTTGTGTGCGTAAATGTGACTTGGATGAGTGAGAGTGTGTGTGTGTGTGTGTGTGTGTGTGTGTGAGTTTGTTCAACAGAGACATATTATCCTCACAGACTGTTGTCCCTTACCCCCCTTCCGCCTCCACCTCGCCTTTTCTCAAACTCAAACTGCCCCTTTTTTGAAGTGATGGATGAAAATGTCAGCAGGACGAAGTGATAGTTTGAAGAAAGGATGGACAGGTGGATGACTGAATGGACAGACTCACTGTGGAGGTGTGAGAGAAGAAACTCCACCCAAACCACACCTGACCACTCTCTCCCCCTCTCTTCGTCCCAGACTCCCCCTACACACACACACACATACACACACACACACACACCTCCCTGGGGAAAGGACATCAGGCTGCATCGGAAGCGAGAGATGCAACCAACCCCACCCCTCCTGCTCCTCCTCTTCCTCCTCCTTTTCCTCCCAGTCTAAGCGTGACTGTCAGAGCAGAGAGATGGAGGGATGGATATGCGGAGGTGAAGGACAAGAGACAGGTGAAGGATGGATTCATGGAGGAGGAGGAAGAGGAGGTGGTGAAGGCGGCTTATGGACTGAAAGTCTGCGATACAGGGTGGGGGTGGGGATGGGCTATGGGGGGTTGGGGTTGGGGTTGGTGATGGTGGGTTGATGCTTGCGTTAAATATGGATGGGGCAGAGATTCAAATATTTTATTAAGAAAGTAATGTTGAGAGAGATAGAGAGTGAGAAAGAGAGAGAGAGAGAGAGAGAAAGAGAGGGTTTGTTTTGACACCCTGGACTCCTGCCTGTTGTTCCCTTGAAGGATTTAAAATTTTTAGTTCTCTCTCTCTGTTTTAGTTTTATTCTGTCTCGTGTTTTTTTTTTTTTTTTTTTTTTTTCCTTAATTCATTCTCTTACATTTGGATGTGTTTATTTGTCAGGATATTTTTGTTTGGCCTCTGTCATAGTGCAGCGCCCTCCGTAGGCCAAGGCTGTTAAGGTCAGGACTTGTAACCCCTCAGGGTTGGAGTCAAGCTCAACACTAATTCATACACACACACGCACACACACACACACACACACACACACACACACACCAAGCTACAGCTTCTCCACAGTGCCATTTAGTGTTATGTAATTATTTTATTGTGAGTGAAGTTTTAGTGATCTTGTGTGTGTGTGTGTGTGTGTGTGTGTGTGTGTGTGTGTGTGTATCTGTGTGTATCTGTGTGAAAGAGAGAGAGGGTGTGAGTGTGTGTACTTGTGGTGAACCAAGAACAGGGCCTCTGCACCTGCTCACACGGTCATTACTCATCTGTATGAAATCTTGGTCTTTCCCTGTGGATCTCACACACTTGTGTACACATTCTCACACACACCATACACACACACACACACACACACACACACACACACACACACTCCCGCTTAAAACCGAGGTCTGCTGAAAAGTGAAGTTGCCAGGGATATACTGACTGCTTCTGTCTTCATGATTACCGGATTCTTCCTCCTTTTTAAACTTTTCAGTGCTTTTTATTTTCAGTGCTCTTTTTGGTTTTTCTATTAAAAAAATAAAAACCGAATCAAAGTGTGTAATTTTTTTCCCCTCTTTCTTGTAGGCCACTTGCATAGTGCACTGTCAGACTAGCTCTGTCTCTCGCCGACATCAGCCAAGAATGCTGCTCTGTTCAGTCACTAAAATGTTATTTACCAAAGTGAATTCTAGGAAACTCCGGGACACCATAACAGTAGTTTGGCTCAAGTAGCTTTAACTCACTGTGTTCTGGCCTAAAAGGATGTCTGGCCCTGGGGGAGGCCTGCGGGGTTCAAAGCTGAGGAAAAGCCACTAGTAACACACCGCTGTGGAAATTCATCAACGCCATATGCTCGGCTAATATGAC
Organism: Sardinella tawilis; assembly: GCA_030264315.1. NCBI lineage: Eukaryota > Metazoa > Chordata > Actinopteri > Clupeiformes > Clupeidae > Sardinella > Sardinella tawilis. Next base: position 18,593,326 of record JASCQY010000002.1, read on the forward strand.
TAAGGCCTATATAATCTTTGGCGCCACCTGGTGGCGAAAAAAAACCAAACACGCACGCCAAACGGCTATAAACGGTGTTTACTGAGAGACGTCCTTGCAGGTATGTAGGAAGCTGACAGAGAGGTTTTCCAGAACAGGTACGCGGGGCCAGTAACTGTCAGCAGGACAGGAAATTCAAAGGAGCGCTTTGTGGTTTCAATCATAAGCGTCTGCTAAGTCTAAAAGAGTAGCAGTCACGGCTGTCAGCCCTCACAGCTGCCATGAACGGCAGGGAGATTAGCGGCGGGATCAATCCGCTGGCAGCGAGAGGCCGACTCCTGCACTGGATTGAGTCATCCGACGGTAACGCGATCCTGACACTGCTTACCGTGGAAATGCTGCTGCCGCTGCCGCTCGTGTCTGCACTGCTGCAAGCTATCTCATTCGCTCACTGCAATAGGCTACTTCATCCATGGCCTTTTTTCTTTCTCTTCTTTCATTCTCTTTTGTTTTCCTCTTTCTTTACATAAACACAATCCTTGCGTCACTTGGTGGTCCGTGGGACAGCCACCACGCCACCACCAAGTGTGACATCATCTAACTGGCCAATCCTTTCTGCAACTCCCTTTTTTCACCTCCTCTGCCTTTTCTTCTGTTCATCACCTCATTCCCCCTGTCTTAACCAACCCCACCATCTTCTCCCTTGCTCTATTACACACACACACACACACACACACACCTACCTTTTTGTGCAGATGCTGCAGGAGTTATCCCTGCCCACCCCCTTCTCTCTTTCACACACACAAACACACACACAGTCCTTACACTCCTTACTTTGCAAATATTACAGTTCAGGGATACCCGCTGCTCCCATCCTTTCTTTTTGACCCCCACCACCCCCCTCATTCTAACTCACACATGCACAGATCATCACACACACACACACACATGCTAAACAGTTACTCAGACAGTTCTGCAGCAGTGGCCGCTGCAGGGCCCATGGGAGAAATCCCAGGGGTCTCGCTGAGCTGAGCTGAGCGAGAGCATCCTGAGCCTCACCCACAGAGAGACACAGAGCAGGGAGTCAGAGAGAGAAAGAGAGAGAGACTGATGGAGTCTGTTAACCTCAAACAGGGATATGGGCAAGACAATGTTCTTTCCAGCATGAGGTAAGAGCCAATAAAGTGTTCCCCGTGTAAGTGTGCGTGCATGCGTCCGTGCGTGTATGTGTGTGTGTGTGTGTGTGTGTGTGTGCTTGTCAGGGTACGGCATGTTCCAGCAGTTTTGGCAGACACCAACCCCACCCCATCACACACCCCACTCCATCCCTTATTCACGGGGTGAAGCTGTGTGTTATTCACTAGTGCACGCACACACACACACACACACACACACACACACGCATGGTTGATTAAGTTTTACCATATCGGGCTGTAGTGTAGCTCTTTCCTCTGTTCCAGCTGTAATGGAGAAGAGATCCCTTTGGGTGAGTGGCAAGAGCACAGGTTGGACTATGTTCTCTCTCTCTCTCTGTTTCTTTCTCTCTCTCTTTAATTGACACTCATTCTGAGAGTTTTGACTCTGGCCAGTACCCCTTTCGCCTTGCCAGCATGACATAAACCGACTATTACACTTAACTCAATCCAGACGCCTTCCCTTGTTTTCCCTCGCCCCCTCTCCTCTCTTCCTCCTCCTCTCCCTCTCTCTCTCTCTCTCTCTCTCTCTCTCTCTCTCTCTTTTTCTCTCCCTCACTAAACTCCTTCCACTCTTGTCCAGTACCAGTCTCTGTCTCCACTCCTACCAGATGTAAAGTGTGTGTGACGTTGATCAGTCCACTTGGCTCAAGTAGCCTACTGTGATAATATTACACCTAATAAACCAAACAGTAGCTGATGCTCGGGATCAGAGCCAAAGTCTATAATACTTGCAGGAATGTAAATCAGTTAATAGTTAAGTAAGTAAATATTTTCTGTCGTTTGTTGTTAAAGTTTTATTTAAGTTTGTGTGTTGCAGGAAAGGCGTTGTTGTTTTGTTTTGTTTTTTGGGACAGGCGACCAAAAACAAGGCCGACGGAGAGACAAATGGCAGGGGTGTGAACCCTCTGGAGACACTCAAGACACACACAGATTTGTGAATGGCAAGACTTCCTCATCCCTCCCTCCCTCCCTCTCTCTCAGTCTCCAGCCTTCCATCCCTTCTCTCTCTCTCTGTCTCTTTCTCTCTCTCTCTCTCCTTACAATCCCACTCTTCCCAGACTACTCTGTCGTGCCACAGTGCTCAGAGCGCTTTCACTAAAAGGGTTTTGGGGAAACATTTTGGCCCTGCTCCATCCCACTTTCCTCTTTTTAGTGTAGTGCCCTGACAGCTTCACAGCTTCTCTTGTGGGTGAGAGCGAGAGAGAGCGAGAGCGACGGCGCAGGCAGACCCAGCAGAGAGCGGCACCGCTGTGGCTTAGGCGCCCAACCGCGGCGAGGCGAAGCCTGGCACAGCCTGGCATAGCCGCACTCTGCACGATCATGTGTCTGCAAAAGTCAGGGAGGGGAAACAAGAGCCAAAAGAAGCGGTGGCAGCCAGGGGGCCTTAAAGTGTGAGCATCGTGCAGCCTGTGCTGTAGCATGGGACCGGGAGGCAAACACGCAGTGCAGCTGAGTTGTGTTACATACAGTACAGAAGTTGTTAGAGTCATTGGTTTTTCCAAGGCGAAAGAAGCATCCGCACCAGACAGACACTGACGTGGAGACGGGGCTGAAACGCGTTCAGCTATTCTGAGTGGGAATCAACAGCTTGGCTTAGTCTCAAGGTGGCAGCTGGTAGAAGCTGTGAAGTGTGGGCTTGGCTGCTACAAGGAACTTTTTCCGTCTCCGCTGTTAAGGCCCGATGACATCAATCTATCACAGAACGCTGCTCAGTGTGGACAAAAATCTTCCACATAAAACATGGCCTTAATGAAATATTTTCCTGGACAGCTTTTAAAAACTTTAAATATGCAAAGTAAATGGATGATTGCTAGCATACGTTGTCCAGATAGTGGGTTTTATATGAAAGTTCAACCATAAATTTGTGGTTTCGTTTTGTTTTTCCTCGCCGAAACTGAGGAAGAGGTACAGAGTGAGTTGTTTTGTGCCCATGATGGCACTGATTGTAGACTACCGTATAAGTCACAGATGTATAAACATAACTGCAGCTTTTACTGCCCTCAAGGCAAACAATGACAGCATTTACAACCAGCTACGACACTAAACATGCCATTTGTCTTTGTTATGGCTCCTGAACTATTAATGAGTGGAAATTTACCGTGCCGATAATTCCGACCTTAACCTTTTAAACAGGAAGTTAATGTTGTAATTCTAAGTGAGCCAAGGTCTGGTGATAAAAGTGTCACTCTTCCACAACACTACGATCTCCATCCACACAGGCCCCCGAGGAGCCTACCTGTTCCCATCGTCCATCGTAATCTATTTCCATCAAGTGATCTCAGTGAAAACACAGGCAAATTAAGACTTTTTTTAAAAAAAAAAAAAACACCTCTTATCATAACAATATGCAGGCACAATCATTTATTTTATTTCAAGTGAGGGATGTGATATAAAATGTCATGAAAGCCACCCACCAAGACTGTACATAGACAGATTAGAACAAAACCTCTCATTATTGAAAAACTGTAAGTCGGGTGACCTTGTTGTGGGGGTCATTCATTGTTGGCATCAGTGCTCAGTTGGAAAACAGTCTCCTTGGGCAGCTGTACTGGGACTTGGCGACGCTGGCTGGGTTAATGACAGTCTTACTAGCCCTTTCGACCTGGTCTGTTCCAAAACACGTGTGGTCTCAAGTCTCATGAGGTTGCCTTTAAATATATGTTTTCTGTTGGACATCTACGCCATGCCAACTTGGTGACGGGGACATACTGTAAGATGACAGTACTATAGTGCCATTTTGAGAATAAATGAACACTAGGGGGAGCTAGAGGACTGCGGTATTCATCCCCAAAGTGGCCACGTTCTGACAAATATGCCAGAGCTACGGAATACCCAGACTGAGAAATGCTCACAGTGAATGTGGTGCAGTGGCGGAGAGAGGGAGGGCGCGGCAGGTGCCCACACAGCTGCACGCTGACGTGCCATAATAGATGAGTTCATCTAGGCCTTATGCAGCGCTATACTGTCTCACTGTAGGATGTATGAGCTTTGAGCTGAAAGAACAGAAACAAGGTCTGTACAAAAAAAGTGTGTGTTGCGAGAGGGTAAGCCTAAAATACATGGGGGTTTAGAGGCGTTTTTGGAGGACGGGATGGAACTGATTTAGAACTGAGGAATAATGCTTTTACCATTTTCAAAATGACTTTTGACACTTGAGTGTGATGTTGACTAGGTACATTTCCGATAGCTCAGACAAACTACCTGTAATGCATACCGGCCTTACCTGTCCCGAGTGGCACATTGACGTCAAGGTATTATCTATAGCCTTTTGATGCCTATAAAAAAACTGAACAAAATCTATCACATTAGTCATATTTGTACTCAGGTAGGTATTTATGCAGTATTTGCTCATGTGAAATTTGACGTAACACTAAGGTGTAAGTTGCATCTGGTTCCCTACACTCATTTTATACAGTCCAGTGAAAAATGCCTTTTTTCTGTTTTTCAATTTAGTTATATTTTGGCCAGCACTCTTAAAAATATTTTAAAAACTGTCTGAGTGAAGCCTGCTCCAACCATTCTGAACTATACAGTCCAGTGAAATCACGAACAGATTTATAACCTCCATAATCTCTGTAGCCTACCAGTGTGGGAAGCACAGTCTTATTTCCCTAAATTTAATTGATTCGATTTACAGCCTCACATAGGCCTATGATGGACTAAATATATGAGGTGTGAAAGACTGGAGATTTGAGTGAAAAGTGGGCTATACCCTTTTTGGCACACCCACTCTAGTTGCTCTGAATTTGAAATCTGATGACAAATAAACGTGAGGCTTGTTTTTGGAGGGCGACCCCTCTCACACCTTACCCGTGTCTCCTCTTTCTCCCCTCCCCGTCTTATTACTTTCCCTCCCCCTGTCGCATATTATAGTCGAGTCGAGGCCGAGCACAGGTTGACATAACGGTGCGATCCGGGAACGATGCCGGCGGTCGGAGCGGTAGCTGTCAGCCTCCTCGTCATGCTTGCGGCCGCAGGGCTGCCTGCATGCCGCTCCGAGCTGGTTACGCTGGTGGAGGAGTCCGTCCGACCCGAATCGTCCTTCTTGAAGCCCAAAGTTATGATCGCCATACTGGCTCGCAACGCAGCGCACAGTTTACCCTACTACCTGGGCTGCATAGATAGACTGGACTACCCAAAGGACCGAATCGCGATATGGTAAGCAAACTTTATTTAAAAAAAAAAAAAACATTGAAAACTTTTTCAGCTGTGTGTGACAACTTTGTGTATTATATTCGTTTACGACTCTTGTTGTGTGCTACAGTGCCAAACACACTGAATGAATGGTACAAATTGTACTCGGTTGGTAGACGAAAACCCCGTGGAAACGGGCAAGAACAGAGTCACTGCTGTCAGCGTGAAGGAGACCTGTTGCGACGTTGTATTATGCGTTCCCCTCGCGTGTCTGCTCGCTTTAATTACACGTTAGCCAGAGATGAAAGGAATGTGCGACTTAAGCCGGTTGTTTTATGTGATGTAGTACAACCGCGCGGAAAGAGGGGCTTCAGATAAGCAACAGGTTAGCTAATTCTGGTACAGTGACTTCTGTTAGACACATTTCTCATCTGTTTTGCTCTGTAAAAAGTTAACGGGATTGACGCGCATCTTAGGACCTGTTGGAGACGCCTACCGCTATTGGCACTACGGCGCAGTCATGCGTAAATTGTTAATGGTAGGCCTTTTTCAGTGGAGTACAAAGGCTCCTTCCTAGACAGGATGCCAGCACTGCACCTTGCAGACAAAGAAGCTCTTTCTCATAAACTTTGGAGAGGGGTTTCATAAAGCTGTGTAGTGTATATTAGCCGGGAAGGGGAGCTTTTAAAAGTGTGTGAATTTGGGGGTTGCTTTTCTAGTGGAGGCGGAAGCCTGTGTTCTCTCTTGGTTTCCCCGATGGGCAAACCAAGCATGCTGCGGGACAGGAACCTTTCATTTGATCCAGCCTCTCTAAACCCCTCTTTTGTTTGCAGGGGCTTTATGTTCGTCTGTTTTCTATTCTGTCTCCCCTCTACACACACACACACACACACACACACACACACACACACACACATACACGTACACACACACAACCGACCCAGCCCCCTGCTTCTCCAGCAACCCTCAGAGAGACAGCGTGGGTCTGTCCTCACCCCTCCACCCTCTGAGCAAATGTCTAAATTACTGAGCCAACAGGGATGTGTGAAGAGGGGGAACTCAAATGAGACATGGGGAGGCTTGGTGGGGGTAGGGTGGGGTTCACTGGCTCATTAGCCTCACTGGAACATCCAAGCAGGCTAACCATAGGTTGTTGTTTTTCTTACAACGTCTCTATCCCACCATCTCTCTCCATCTGTCTCTCTGTCACACTCTCTTTGTTTCTATCTTTCTTTCTTTCTTTAATTTCATATCTCTCTCTCGTTATCCATCTCCCTCTTCTTCACACTCTCTCTCCATCATCAACCTTCTTGTCTCTCTCTCCATCTCTTCTTCTCTTTCTCCCTTTCTTTCTCTCTGTTCCACTCAGGGTAGGTCTTTAGCACCTTGGGGAGTTCTACTGGCAGGAGGGTCTTTCCATTGTTTCATCGTCACAGCTGTCAGATTGCATTGCATGGCTCCATGCATACTTGGATGTCCTCCCTCCTTCCCTCCCTCTCTCCCTCTCTCTCTCTCTCTCTCTCTCTCTCTTTCTCTCTCTCTCTGAAATTCTTCTGCAGCTCCTGGTGAGAATGGGCGTGTGTGAATGCCGTAGTTGGGGGCTTGGTGACCACTTCAACTCCAACAGGCAGTCAGTGAGGTGCAGCTTTGCCAAATTATATCCAATGATAATTGGTGCTTTTTTGACACTGTGACAGAGTTGAAGGCTGTAGTTGTGTTGCAGATGCACATACAAACACACACACACACACACGCATATACAGTACACGCACAAGTCTACACACATACTAACAGAAAAAGAACCAGATGCCCAAACACAATCAATTAGGGCATTTTTCGGAGAAATATCCTGGGGAGTCATAGACTCCTAAGCAAATGTTAACACATGGCACTGAGGGCAGAAGCATGCCATAGGCTGAATACAGCCGGCTATTAAGCCGCGTGCTGGAACCTTAAAATTGGACTGGGTCGGTGTCAGTGACGTGTTCTGCACAGACACAGCTGAGTTCTGTATCAACACTCCTGACACTGGGGCTTATTGTGCAATTCAGTTACAGGTGGCCTTACACCACACAAATCCAAGTTGCTGTGTGTGTGTGTGTGTGTGTGTGTGTGTGTTTGTTATGTGTTATTGTCTAATATTATATTAGTGTGTATGCGTCCTGTATGTGAGTGTATGTGGTTTGTTATGTGTGCATCCATGTGTTTCTGTTAAATGTTTCTGTCTAAATGTATGTATGGGTGTGTGTGTATTCACTCCAGCAGAAATAAAATCACCACAGTCTTAGAATCAAACACTCTGTACTGTAGTGCAGGAGCAGTCAGTCAAAGAGGAATTCTGGGAATGGCTGACTGAGGCAGAGGGAATCAAAAGGTGAGCTGGACCGTGCCGATTTTTACCCAGCATCCACCGGGCAGGTTAGAAGCGCATTCCATTCATTCCAGGCAGCCGAGGTGCTGGACCCTGGCCAGGGGGTTGGGGAGGTGAGTCTTACTCCTGTGACTCATGCCTGGAAGGCCTCGCTGCTCACCCAGGCTTTGACCATCTGCTCTCGCTCCAACTCAGAGAGATAGAGAGAGAAATAGAGGGAAAATAAGATTAGAGAGAGAGAGAGAGAGAGTTGTGTTGTGTTGTGTTGTGTCAGTTGTGTCAGTAGTTAAAACCAAATCATCCCGTGTGGCCACTATAAGAATATTGTGAGTGAATGGAAAGCTGTGTTCAAGACATTTCAAAGTTTTGTCAGTGAAAAGTGAAATGGACTGGAAGAAGCCTTACACACACATACACACACACACACACACACACACACAGATGTTTGAAGCACCCAAAGCATGACAGCCTAATTGCTGTGGGGGGGAAAGGCGGGGATCAGTCCTGTCCTGCCCGAATCATCACACTTCAGAGAGGAAGCTGATCAGGGAGCGTTGACCTTAACCCTACTTCTGACCTAAACCCTAGGCACGTTAACCTCACAAGTTCAAAAGGTCAGCCATCTTTGTGGATAGGCTACTCTTCTTTCCGCACAAATCTCTCATGTTGGAAGATAGTTTTCCTCTGGAGCTTGAGGCAGTGGATACGGTCACTATTGACAGCCGTGTCTGATGTGAGATGGAGAGAATTCGGCAGTCAGCTCCCTGAAATGTGTGTAAACGGGGAAAGTGTCGAGATGCCGTAAATGTCAACAGTGATTAAGGGTAACAATCTGTTTTAAATGTCCCCCCCAGGCACATATACATGTGTTTGGAAAGAGCTCATGCAAGCAGCACTAACAGGCATTGTGTTGAGGGTGAATTGTGTGTGTGTGTGTGTGTGTGTTCATGTCAATAGTCCAATCTGAAATACCTACAGTATACTGAAAAAAATGTTGAAGCGTTAAATACTTATTTTCACCACTGTATAATTTTGATAAACTGTATTATCGGCCCACCTCCAATTGGATTGTTTTGACTTGATTTAAGTTTATTTGATAATACCGTAATATTTAAAACAACTTTATATCTGAAAATGGACTTAAAGAGTTTTGCATCTAAACTCTTCATATGAATATAACATGTCTGTTTGTATATTTGTACTGTACCTGTGTTTGTTTGTATGCATTTGTTTGTTTTTCACTTGGAATGCAGACAAGCTCATTCCTCAAGGATTTCAGGCATGTGTTATTTATTTTATAGGCCAACTGTGGTTTTGTTGTCATTCTTTTTTGTTTTCTGTTCTAACCTCTCTCATTCCAACACACACACACACACACACACACACACACACACACACACACATGCATTCCATAATAGTATGAGTGTGTGTGCAGGTGTACTACCTGGGGGTAGGGAACATATTGGGAAATGTGAGATACATCACGTCACTCACATATCTTGACATCTACCTCGGGTGCATAACTTGGAGAACACACGCAGTCGTGGGGAAAAGCACGTATTTATGAGTGGAAAAGAGAGTTTTGTGTGTATCTGCTTGCAATTATGCATATGGTCCTTTCTGGTTTAGTGTGTGTGTGTGTTTGGTTTATATCAGCGCGTTGTTGGCACACACACTGTCGGCATCTGATTGGACTCAAGACTCTCTGGCTTGAGTTTTCATCCAAGGGGTATTGGATCAGAACATCCCTTCTCTCGGT
>JASCQY010000002.1:18681289-18693398 GCA_030264315.1 Sardinella tawilis
GGCATGGGTGAACAGATGGGCTTAGCTGTTATCTGTGACAAAAAGATTCCAATTATCTGTCCCTTTTAATTACTCTAGTGCGAGCCCTATGTCTGTCCACCCCTTCTCTCTCCCTCTTTGTGTGTGTGTGTGTGTGTGCACGCGTAGTGTGGCAGAAGTAGAGAGGGAAGGGAGCGAGCACAGTGCTGCCAGATGGGATTTAAGCCCCCTCACCGCCTCCTACACCGCCTCCCTCTGCAGCCCTGGCAGACAACACATCTACACGAGCACATACGCACAGGGCTCCTCCACAAACGCCCCTAATCGCCTGGCACGTGGATTAGGCTTCAGTCACTGCAGCAGGCACCACTTCCTTCTCAGCATTGTTCTCACAGTGTGGCCGGTGGTGGCCGTGGCACGGTGATGTTCAGTGATCTAAACAGCACGGCACACATAGTTCACCAGCTGTTGCGGAAATGTGTCGCCTGCTCTGTTCTGGGTCTGATCTGATCGGATCTGTTGTAGGGGGAGACAGACTACTGTTGCACACATTAACCCAGACTAGATGCTGTTTAGTAGTGGGGCCTTCTGAGGCCTACTGTCGGCTCATCTCTGGAAAGCATTTGGAGGGTGCACTTTGTTCTGGCATTTAAGCAGCTTATTTGGCTCAGATGAATCTGAAAAAACAGGCAAATGAGTGTAAAATGTTTTTTTTTTTTTTTTTTTTAGATTTTTCCATGTTGACCAATGTCAGTGTGTATCTTAAAAAAACTGAGAAAATCACCGAGAATCACCTGCCATGCGCCAGCGCGCATCCCCGCTCGGTTTTTAAAGGCAGACATTGGTTTTGACTGTGTGTTGTAGCCTATACATTAGATGCTTATCAAATTGTTATTTGTGTAGTTTCATTAAAATAATATTTTATATACTTCTATTCGACAAAATTCAAATGAAGTTCTGGGGCTATAGCTGTGTCGTCAGAGCTTGTTTGAGAGATGGGTGGAGTGGGCGTGGGCTGAGGGGCACTGTTCATCCGCTTTATGCCCCTCGGGGGGAGAGAAAAAAAACGCTGGGTTCAGAGACATTTTCTTCCCACAGTAGACGTCAGAAGGCGTCACCCTGCGTGTTTCCCTAAAACGAGAGCGCTCGTCAATTATACCGGTTTTTCAGACACAATGACCGGGCTCACCAACGCACGTTGTAGGTAGTGCCATGAGGGAGACGCTTCCTAAACACGGATACAAAGGGATGGTACGTACCACGTTTTACTAAATTTCAGTCTTACATTTTAACGTCGAATTACGCGGTAGGACGACCTTTTCGCGGCAGCCTACTTTCCAACACATTGACTACCCTTTCTCGTGGAAAGCCATGGCAATGTTTGCGTATTCTGATTACTTTGCTGCCGAGTGTCTGGTGTCCATATCTAGCGGACCAGTTTTACATCACCCTACCCATGTTCCCCCCAACACACTGGGGCCTCTGGACCTCTCCCTTGGGGAATCGGAGGGGTCGAGAGAGGACAGAGAAGTTCGTGACACACTGAAAGACGGGGCTATCACTGCGGCTGGGATTCTAACAGGTCTTCATGGAAAGTTTCGACCTATGTCGGTCAACTCGGAGAGCAGCAACTCATCCGATAACTTCTCGTGTGGGGAAAGCGGTTATACCACGCTGTCTGATTCTACTACTGCGACCCCCAACATGACCCCCTCCGCCACCCCGACGCCCAGTGTTCAGAGAGGACAATTAAACGGATCGCCGAATTTAAAGCGACATCACTGCACATTCAGTGGATGTGACCGAGCATACGGAAAATCGTCGCACCTAAAAGCACATATGAGGACACACACAGGTAAGTAGGCTATAATTTATTCATACGAAGCCGTCAGTAAACTTACTTTATTATTAGATATTTGATCAAATAGAGACATTAATTATTGAATATGCACAGGTCTAGCCTACAATACGATTTCTTATAACGTAATTCTTTGAACTATTCGTAGAAGAATATTGCCTGACACAATAGACCCGAGTCTGTCGGTATGGCCCTCCCAATCCCTGTCCACGTTGTGAGCAGACATCACACCAGGCGTGGGCGATACATCCTTATGCAAGCATGCAAATAAAGGTTTCTCAGTAACTTTGGCTACCAGTCTCTTTGTCTCCCTTTATCATGGATTTAGGACGAATTTACAGTAGTCCTGTATGTTGCCACCATCACATTTTTACTCAAGCTCTAAAATATCACGTTTTATTTCTTTACGTCCCCCTTCACCCTAATAAAGCGGTGGAAGGTTACAGTGGCAAACAACAGAGCTCACAGCTGGGAAGTACAGGTGGAAACACGAATACAGCCAGTAGGCCAAACTTGGCAAAGACCGTCTGTATACTCTCTTCTTGTTGTGTGCCATTATACAACTGCTAGTCCAAAGCAGAGTAGTGGAAAGAGCAAAGACTAGTGGTAGGCTGCCCTCCTCGCATATCATCACAATATTCTTTCTCTATGACTGAAACAGTAAGAGGAATTCTTTGTCAGTACAGGGCTTCTGAAGCAAAGATCCTTGGAATCAATAAGGGTTCTTGTGGCCTCTGGAGTCCTGCTCCCATGTGTTATTTATGGGTGCTTGACTGCAACATGGCTCCTGAATCTAAGATGGCTGAGAACAGTGATGGTTTTGAGGCAGGCAGTTAAGGACCAGCTGGATGATCTATTTGTCTCCTCATTCTTTAGGCCAAGTTTAAACCAGAGTTTGACAAACAACATAATATTTTCATTACAATACTCCCTCAATCTTCTATTACAAAGTGGGAGGGACCACTTTATATGTCTAGCAAGCACACATAGAGCGACCATAGATGATTAGAGGTGAAGCAGTCAGTGTAGAGTTGCAACTGGATCCTCACTGACGGCCTTGCTGCTGTCAGGAATGGGTCATAAATCATAAATGAACATGGCTATAAGCTGGGAGGGTGTCACTATAATTGTGGTGCTGCAGACCTGCTTTTAGTTTAGGTGTGGTGCTTCTTGCATGAAACATTATATAATTCAATGAATGTGTGTATACATGTATGTGTGTGTGTGTGTGTGTTCTATAGGTGAGAGGCCATTCCCCTGCTCTTGGCCCGACTGTGGGAAGAGGTTTGCCCGCTCTGACGAGCTGGCGCGCCACATCAGGACCCACACGGGCGAGAAGCGGTTCCTTTGCCCGCTGTGCGACAAGCGCTTTATGCGCAGCGATCACCTGGTCAAGCATGCCCGCCGCCACCCTGAATTCCAGCCCTCCATGATTGCCCGTAAGGTCCCCCGAGAGGACGGTGCCCAGCCACTGTAATGATGGAGACGGGTATGGTTGGCCCGTAATCCAGGCGTAAGGTCCCATTCTGCCATTCATCCCAGATTGTGTGTGGAGACCAAGAGACTAAGTGCATTCTTTATACACAACAACTGAACTACTCTGTTAGGTATTGTTTTGTAATTTTGTGTTATTTTATTTTTATTTTTGAATATTATTACTAGAGTGGAATGGACTGTTTGCAGATGTAGATTTGTTTATTTAGTGTCAGTATTCTGTATTGCATAGTGGTATATTCTTTTAAATATTCATGCAAGCGTGTAGCTTTTGCAGTAGATCTACAGTATGCAATAAGAAGAATACTGCTTTGTCAATAGCTTTTTAGCCCCCTATATTAGGTTTGTTCTGAATTGATATGCTCTGCTATGGTAGAGCGGTAGCAAGCTATATGTTGATAGGTTTCTGTCAAATACTAACTTTTTTTCCCAGCATTGAAATGCTTTGCAGGAGTCACACTGATTTAGCAGGGGATGGCTTTCTCACTGATGTTAATCACACCTCAGAAAGTTACCCATCTTGTTTCAAATTTGTGTACATTTGCAAAACAAATAAGTCAGGGTGCAATAGGAGTATTTAAAATAAGGATCCATTTTTGATGGTATGGTTTTCACGTAGCTGCTGATGTGTTATGCTCTTGCTTTTCTAAATTGATATGTGGAGAAAGCCCAGGACTGGAACTCTGGTTAAGATCCAAGGTCCAAGTGCTTTATCAAGTGCGACTAAGGACTGCCTTAATTAATGGAAAGGAATCAGATTTAAGCTTTCCAAGCTTTTTTGCAGGGGTAAGGTAAATGCACAAATCTGTCAGGGAATGTTTGCCTACTTCTAATCCTATGAGGTCTGTTTGTCAGACGTTTTGCTCCAAAACCAACTCGGAAAAACATTTGGTTGTGCATTGCATGATTTCTGTTCTGCCATAAACAAAGAACTGTGTTTAGGAACTGTGTTTTGCTCATTTTAAGACGGGTGGTAATCAGCTCGACAATGCCATAGTCGTTGCATGGGCATTATACCCTGCTTTTGGTTCTGTCCCATTCAAATTCTGTCTCTGCTCCCCTTTACAAAGGAAAAGAGGAGGAGGTTTAAGAGTGTTGAGGAGGTCACCACTAGGGGGCACTGTTTGCTGCTGTCAGAGGAGAAGCTTTGTGTTCTCCTGTTATGTGATGCAATCCCAGCTGTTTTAAACTGTTCTTTTGAGGCTGTCATCTCTCTGAATTTCACTGTGCTAATATTTCCCAGCTTCATTTCACGAAGGACTAGGCATAGGCCTCAAATATAATCACATTTGGAAATGGTATTAAAAGGCCAATGTAATCAAAGTCTGATCTGCAGTGTCTGCAGAGCCCAGCTCCCTGAAAACCTTTTTATTTCTGTTCTTAGACAGCTGATCTTTGGAGAGGAGCAAAGCCATGCATTGCCACCGCACAGTGTGAGTGGTGGTCACTCTTAATAGTAATCTGCAAATCCTCTTGTCTTTTTGTGCCTTACAAAGGACCTGTTACTCGTTAAAACAATATGATAGTGTTACACTCTTTGGACAAATACGTACAGCATATGCCATCAGGCAAGCCTTTACATACACACACCTCAGTTATAGTTGCATAATGAATTAACTGCATTCCAGGTATAGAGGGAGTCTTTAGAAGATGCAGATTACTGTTTGTTTATCTTGCCTTATTATAAAGGAACTTTCAGAAACTTATATGGAAAACATTCCATCCCATATGACCAATTACCTCAATGAGAGGACACTTTTTCAGTTATTGTCAGTTGTCACGGACGCCTTTGTTTCTCAGGGTGGTTGTGTGCTGTGTCTTCTTATTTTATAGGCTACTTTCTTTTTATCGACCCTCATTTATTTTCCTGTTTTTTTTTCTTCTCTTCAAATAATATTGTGGTTTGTACATATTTCATAGCGCATAGCTGCTGCCAGGAACAACAATAAACAAAATATTTTGTAAGTAATAATAAAATAAATATGTTTTAAGACCTTCTCCCTGCGATTATTTTATTTCAGTGCCAGAGATGTGTCGGTGTAATTTGTGAATGCAAGTGCTGCCACACAACCCATGGGCAGAATCAGCAGAAATATATGAATATACCTGACAGCATTTGAGCCTGTTCCTAGCTCAGGCATGGATCTGGGCCTGTATGTCTTCAGAGTTTGCAACTCTTGCGGTAGGTAGGTGGGTGGGTCACTCCCCCCCTTACCATTAGAAGAGGTTGTGCATGGCCTCAGTCATGAACGTGCAACATGGTGGTGCATAGTCTCATCTGGAACTTACAGATAGATGCTAAAATGGCAGAATTTGAACAAAGCCTTCTTTTGATGTCACATTACAGATCAATTGTGGTTACCCAAGAGTGCACCGTGTAATCAAAATGTACAATTTCAGTCCCCTGCCTATAAGGTTGTAATTAGGCTTGTACAATTACATTTGAGTAACCTGGCAAACCAGACTATAACCTCAAAATGTGCAGTCTGGGGGGCGCTGTGGCTCAGCAGACTGGTGCGCCACCATTAATCTGGGGTTCGAGTCCGACCTGAGGTAATACCCCCCCCCCTCGTTTCCTGTCAGGCGGTTCATGTAAATTCTAGAACTGCATGACAAATCTGAAATGGGTTCCAAGTCTTCCTCTGGAATGGCAGCACTATTTCTCTGCTCTGCTCTGCTCAAAGGATTAGATGTGTGGTTGCAGGCAGAGCCAGTGAGATTTGTAGTAGCTTTCACCGCTGATAATTTCATATCTCTGTGAGGAACTGCAAGGCTGATGCAATAGAGGAGCAGAGATGTAAAAACATCATGCAGAGTCTGTCCGCATAGGGTGTGTTCCCTTTACCTCTGCTTGCCATTTACTTCCTCTAGGTGGCGCAATTGACTTTCTTAAAAGGAGGGATGCACCTTGACATCACATCAGGTTCACATGTTTTGATTTGCCGCCAAGTTTAGATCTCCATGGCATTTGGCTGAAATATTGACCACCCACATCCAATGTTAATACTTGTAACAAATTTTTTAATTGCAAGAATTTATAACCACCTCTGCAGTGTTACTGAAATGTCTCCTTAAAATATAATTTTACGTTCAAGAGACTATGAATTTACAATGTTTTCATATATAATTTCTCAATTTGTTGAATTTGAAGGATGTTTTTTAATATACCCTCTCTCACCTGAAGATACTTGTGATGAATATTGTCATTACTGGTAAGATAGCGTGTTACTGCAATACTGCACCCGATTGAGAAGCACTTCTAGGAGATAAAGCTGTAGACTGCACAGTAGGTTCAGTTGGTTCAACTTCATATTCATAATCACCAGTGGGATGTCAGGGGAACAAAAACTTCAAAGGTTGCAATGCTTGGATCAAAAGATGAAGCCTTTCTATTAAAAGATATATATATAGAGAGAGAGGCACCATAACTTTTATTATTGAGTGTTTCATTTCCTTTTCATTGAGTTTCATTACGGCTCTCCATTTTCAATATAAGCAAGTGTCATTAGGGCTGTCATTATTTCTGCCCGTGGAATCAAACTGGAGATGAGATTACTGTAATATCCTACCCCAACTCTTTTGATGACTTCTGGTTTTTTTTTTCATCCACATATAAAGGGAATTGGATTAAGATTGCATATCTGTTGTAGACAATCCACTCGTGTGCGCCCAGGCTCAGGCTTGGACACACACACTCACAGACACAGACTTCTTTCTCTTACACACACACACACGCACACACAGTCTCACACTTCTCTTTGTGCAAACGCACACACACACACACAGTGTTAGCATGGCTTAAAAGCAGACCATGGCTGACTTTTGATTAGGCCGGCAGTTCTGTTCTGCCCCTTTCTGGCGCGTGTGGTTTTCATCTTTGGGGACAGTCTTCCCCCACCACCCCACCGCCCACTCTCCATGTTTTTCGGGGTGTTGAGATTGACTGCTCCCCAGTGTCCTGTCTCACTTCCGCCTTCCCCATACACCCCCACTATATCCCACATCATCCCGTCCCCCCATCCCCAGATTCCCAAGGCCAGGGCCTATTGCACGTGCCCTGGAGCTGAGGGGGGGGGGGGCAAAGTCATCTGGTTCTGCTTTTGCTCTCCGTCTGCTTGGTCGGACAAAACTGATTGAAAACAAAATTGGTCTGGATGTTGAGTAATTGAAGATTAGAGAGATAACATGAGAATCATTGCATGTCCTAGAAAAGGATCCCTCTCCTCTTTCCAAGGGGTCTCTGGTAGCCAAGATGGACAACTGAAATTCTGGGCACAGAAGGACATTGAGAACCTTTTTGTTGACGTCATTTGGCCTGCATACCTGTCGCTGTTTAGCAGTAGACACTGAATATCTGTGTTGAATAAAGTTTCATGAACTATCAAGGTATCTCACTTATCTTAATCAAAATAGTTTGGTTGATCATTCCCATATGCCTAAATAGTGTGCTTTCCCAGGGCTAGATAGAATAATGTAAGAAGATTGTCAAACATTAGGCTACACTTTAGGGAACTGTTCATAACTGCACCGTACATCAATTGTTAGTCCAATTAGGCTTAGGGCTAAAGATTTGTATTGGAGTTAGGGTGTATAGTTTATAAAGACTGTACATGTTATTATACATACTTAATTAATGTGTAATATCATAGCCCTTGGTTGCACTAGCCTACTGTTACAAGGACTGTATAATATGCAGTGCTTCCAAGATACAGCAATGGTTAATAATTACAGTATTTGTGAAGTATTTTTCCATGTGTGCTGATGGAAAGAGTACGAATGTCAGGGCCTCCTCTGTAGACGTAAAAAAACGGACTTCCTCCCGCACGTTATTGACTCTTTTCATTTAGATTCAATACTCCAGGCCCCATTATGGAGCTAATTTTCAGTCAAGGTTGAGAAATTCTGTTATGACCTTTTAACTTCTCGCCATCTGGCTTCTTCAGCCCCTGCGTTTGCAGGCGCGGCAGGCTCACATCCGAAATCACATTTCCTCCCTGCAACATCCAGTATCAGTAACACAGTACACAGCAACAAATCATTGCCGTGGTGTAATGTGATCTATTTCCACCCCCTCCTCACTCACACACGCACACACACACACACACACACCTCCCCTCAAGGCAGTATATTGTTAAGAAACATATTACTGTTGTGCAACCTTGGCCGAGACGAGGATGGAAATTAAGAGCACCAAGGCCCATGCATCACTGGGAGGTAGAATCTGTGAGCGGGGAGTCGAATGACTATCAGATGCACCACACACATAACTCACCTGCCGCTCCTCTGTACTCTGACACATCTGCCCCCCAATGGATCTGATGCTCCATTTTTTTTACCCTTTGATGTTCTTCCCTTTCTGTAAACCCCCACTACCCACCCCATCTCACCCCACCCCATCCCTTGCGGTTGTGTAGGTGAATGTATCGAAAGTCACCCACTCTTTTTAATGTGGGCACTGAGGGTAGGTGTGGTGTCTTGTTTTACACAGAAAAGGAATTCGACTTTAAGGCATTGACAGGCCATTCTTTTATTTGTCCAACCTCATCACAAAATGTATAAGGTATTACATGAATTCAAAGGTGAGTGTGGGAGGGGGAAAAAATCCTACTTCTAATCCTGCTTCAGAGGATTCAGCAGGCAGAGGGGAGAAGAAGAGCTTCAGGAAATGTAAAATCATCATAATTCTGTTTCTGAGGGTAAAGCTCATTGACATCTTGTACTTGGTTCTGTGTGACTTGCCCCCTCGTTAATTCTTGGAAGTTGGCCTGTGTTCAATCCTATTTAATTAAACATTAGGCCTGAGAGCGGTCCACATTTGCTCACAGAGCAACCCATCTCGGACGACAGAGAAGATGAAATGTTTCTTGCGTGAACGCTTTGTGAACTTTCCGTTGTCCTTTGTGATGGAATGCAACTGTTCTGTTTGCTTTTATCCACATTCCATAACAATCTTTGGAATGCTCTCTCTGTCTTTGGACACTGTCCAGTTTTGTGGAAAACACAGACAAGACAACCCGCCCTCCTGTCCTCTAAACCACTGCCACATATACACAGTGTCTTTATTTAGCAGTCATGGTCTGACTGCGCAAACAAGACGAGCCACAGAGAGCGTTTTATCATGTCTTTGCCCCCATGATATAATTTAATAATGACACAATACAAGAGCTGTCTGACAGGATGAGCAGTGAAGCAAGGCAGGCTTGTGAACATACGTAGCACATTAGAGAGAGGCTGATTGGCTTCTACCATACTGTGGATACTAAAATCACAGCCCTTTCTATTGACCTTAACATCACACATACTGTACTGTATATACAAACACACCTACACACACACATACAAACACACACACACACGCACGCATTCACGTATATACAAAAACATTGAATCCAGGAGGTGTCCGCTATTGTTTACTTGTCTGTAAATGGCTCACCGGAGGAGAGGGAAGCAGCCAACAGGTCAATGCCAGCGGCACACAGGAATTCTGGGAGGCCTTGAGGAGGAAGCGGCCTCTGAAATATTCATTGGCACTCTTTAGTGTGACTGTATTGAGAATGACAGTGCCGGGCCAATAGCTCCCCTGGAGTATTTCCAAACAGAGAGCTTGCATGGGAGGCAGGGCTGAGTAATGGTGGATGGATGGATGGATGGAGGGAGGGAAGGAGAGGGGAGAACCAGGACACGACTCGTGCTCTGCTCTCCCTCTTTTCCCATTCATCTCCCTCTCTCTCTCTCTCTCTCTCTCTCTCTCTTTCTCTTGCACTCTTTTCTCCCAATCTCTCTCTCTCTCTCCCTCGCTCTATCACTCTCTGCCCCCCCTTCCTCTTCCTGTTCTTCTTCTTTTGCCTCTATGTGCTGCTCTTCTCCTTTTTCTTCCCCCTCTCTCCATTATTTACTTTTGTTCTGTCTTTCTCACTCTTTATCCCTTTACCCCTCCTCTCTCTCTCTCTCTCTCTCTCTCTCTCTCTCTCCTCTCTCTCTTTGCCCTTCTCTTCTCTTCCCATCTCCACACCAGACTGCACACTCACATGGCCTGATTGATGGCAACCATGACAATGCCTCCTCTCACTGCAATAACACGGTCATCCACAGACTGGCCCCAACCAGTGGGCTCTTATCAGCTCTGGATGTCCACCAAGCACAGACACACTCAGTAATTGCATTTCCATCCAGTAAGGCTTGACTCCACAGGCAGTGAGTGGAGAAAGAGAGAGAGAGAGCAAGAAGTAGTGAGAGAGAGAGCGAGAGAGAGAGAGAGAGAGAGCCTGCTTATCATAACACCAGACATAATACTTGTTGATTACATTTTTCAAAAAAAAAAAAAAGTCCTCCCTTCTGCATCTGCGTGAGGATTCGCTTCACAGTTTGTACTTGGTAGATGAGCCAAGGTTGCGTGAAAAGAAAAAAAAGGAGTTCACCTTTAACAGCGAACACCTGTGTTTCGACATTCTGTTTGTTGATGTTATTCTCCGAAGAGAGTCTAATTGGTTTCATGTTTGGCACGGCAACATGCGAAACGACGTGATGGCGCGCTGCCAGAGCCGGGCCAAGACGAGATTGACGCCAACGTTAATTACTTAAATTCAATAACGGCGTGCATGTGACAGGCGGCTGTGTCGAAGAAGTCCAGGCATAGACAGCCTGTGTCATGGTACACCTACAGTCCCCCGCATTGGACGATCGTTATCAGAGGACACCATCATATCTCATAGGAAATGGAGACCTACTGGTGGGCCCGTGACGGCATGTAATCCAATTTAATGCGATCACATGCAGCCGATGCCGCTGGCTGAACAATATGTCATCTCAGGAAGGAGGCTCGTGTTTCCTTTGTCTTGCATTGGAGCCACGATGGCGACTGCTCAGCCTCCGCTGCCGGCCACACCTTGGCCAGTTGCACAGGTCCGCAGTACCACTGGTAGAGCGGGAGAGGCAACTAATACCTCTGCATGGAGAGACACTCCCTGAACTCTGCCTGAGCCACAGCTTCCCCCTGTATCTTCAGGAGGGCTTGACTGCAGTGCCCAACCCTTACCCCTACACACACACACACACACACACACACACACACACACACACATACACACACCAGCCACCCTGTGAGCTTTAAGAAAGAGAAGAGTTCTCTATCAAAGGTCATGCTTTTTTGCTAAGCTCTCTGTCTCTATGTGTGTGTATGTGTGTGTGTGTGTGTGTGTGTGTGTGTGCCGTGCTTCTCCTCTCCTCTCCTCTGTTCACTTCACTCTGCTCCGCTCCACTCCGCACTGCTCTGCGATCCCGCACCTCTTCATCGAGCGCAGGTTTCTCGCCGCTCCGATGGCACGGCTCAAAGATGACGTGGGATGAAAGGCAACGAGAACAAAAGCAGCGCGCTCCTGTTTTTCTGGCTCTTTATTTATTTAATGTCAGTTGCCAGTGCGCCCCCTCTACACACACACACACACACACACACACACACACAAACATACATGCACGCACACATACACACACAAATACATACAGTACACACTGACACAGACACATTTGTAGGCACCGATTGACACACACACACACATACACACACACATATACATGCACTCTCATACACAGACACACACACACACACACAGTTGCCAACATACCCACACACACATACACACTCCTCATACATAGACATAGACACATACAGTAGGCTCAGACTGATACTGACAAACAGGCAGACGTTCAACACACACACACACACACACACACACACACACACACACACACACACACACACACACACACACACACACACAC
>JASCQY010000002.1:18798511-18818484 GCA_030264315.1 Sardinella tawilis
GAGATGTGGCAGTTGGGGGGGGGGGCGTGGGCAGGGGTGAGGTGAGGGGATGAGGGGTCTGAGAGGGTGGTCAGGATATCCACTCCATCCACCCGCTGGAGCAAACGCCACCCAGACACCCGGCCTGAAATCCAAATCAGCAGGCAATTGCATTAGCGCTCATGAGTTAACCTCATGGATGAAGGAGGAAGAGGAGGGGGACGAAGAGGGCTGGGAGCGATTTGGGGGGTTGTGGAGGGGGGGGCAGACCCAAGGCACTGACCCACAGGAGTTTGTCTCACTCATGCCCCCTATAGGTAGCGCTGCTAAAATGCGGGATCATTTCCCATCGAATTCAGCCAGCAATCCCACTGCAATCAGAGGAAGAAGGTAGTTCAGTGGCTCCTGCTGGGATTGGGAAACTGTTGGCAAATGCTGCCCCCAGTGGCGACTTTGACACATTGCTCATCATGTGAAGTTCATTGCCATGGAGCCCCCAGTCCATTGATACTGTATGAACAAACACTATAAAAATGAATAAGATTTTTTTTTTGTTTGTTTTTGTTTTGTTTTGTTTTTAAAGATGTTTCATGAAATTGTAATGTTGTTATCTTTTATATATTGTCCACCCTTCGATGCATTAAATGACTTTTGGGGTTTACGTAAGGGAAGGGCCGTCGGCATTGTGCTTCTTCTCACGATGGTTTTGGCTCCTCAGTTTCAACAGACTGTCTTTATGAATATCATGTACAGTGAAACAGTCGACATGACGCCATCGTTTGTGTGCCTGTGGTTTTATTTCTTTGCTCTCTGGAGTAGAGTGACATTTCGCCCCACCCCCTAGCCGGAAACTGCCAACAGGACATCCTCAAAGAAGACTTTGAAAAAAAAGAAACAAATAAAAATAAATAAATAAAAAAATCTGTGGGGTGCCTGAAGGACAATCTGAACTGCAGTGAGAGACTCTTCCTCCAGCAGCCACCATCTGAATATAAGCACAATGAAAAAAAAGGTTCCATTTTTGTAAACTAGTAGTGTATGTTACTATTAGCCAGCACTGAAAATTGTTTTTATTTCTGTTTATTTTTTTGTTGTTGTTATTATTATAATTTTGTGTTTGTGATTTCAAAAAAAAGAATTTAGTTTGTTTTCTGATGATGTTCTTGGAGTGCTTTGATATGCTCTCTTATGTGTGAGTTTTGATGCTGATGATGATGAAGACGATGAAGATGACGACGGTGATGATGACAGTGATGACAATTTACGATACTGTGAACGGGAACCTCAGTATTCTCAGCTCCTTATTGGATGACTGTGCAGAGGCAAATCTGCAAGGACAGCGAAAAGACAAATACGAGCTGAAGAGGAGTAAAGACATAGAAAAACAAAGTCTCCTCTTTAAAAAGAAAACAAACAAACAAACAAACAAATCATGTACCCACTCTATTGATGAGTCTGGACTTTTGGTTTCTGTGTCCCTCTGCGTTTTTTGCTTCTCACCAGAGGCTGTTTGTGTGACCGGGGCTCGTTGTCATAAAATGGCAACCAGTGAGTGTACATAATGTCCCCCTTCCCCCAAGCCCCAGTGTCAATCAATCAATCAATCAGTCAATCAATCAAAGATCAAACAGCTGCATGACACGGCCTCTGTGTTTGTGTGTGTCCAGATTTTGGTTGTGTGTGTGTATTTGACACAGTAGTGTGTGTGCAGCGGGTGTGATTGTGTGTCTTACACGCCTCGGTTCATCACACAGTCACCTGCATGCTACTGTAAAGCCTAAACCTGTGTATCACATCACACACACATACACACACACACACACACACACACACACACACTCATCATGGGGGAACATCAGAGACAAAATGTACACACGACACAACTCAGCTGCTGACCGTCATTTTACCCATCATCCCTCTGTTCTGCCTGTGCGTCAGCATGGAGACTTCCTGTCTCTCTGTCCGCTTTCTTATTCAAATAAAAACTCCACAATGTTGACAATCCTCTCCCCCCCCCCCCCAGCTTCCCTTTCACTTGATTGCCTTCAACCATGACCCTATACCATTCCTGGACACTTGGACCCAAGCCTAAGACTCATGTAGTGAGCATATGGCTGCTGCCCTGCTTGCCTTGGGTGAAATTAGCTCAGTGAATTTCTTCATGGCTTGGGCTATTTGTCCAGGCTCCAGTCCGGTAGTTAAGGGTAGCAGTCGTCTCCTTTCCTCACAGGCACCTACTGTATCTGGCCTGGAATTGCTGAAACGTCTATTTTGGGGTTGCCTAATATAAGACATACCACCAGGCATTCCGTCTGATGCAGATTGCTTTTAGAGTAGGCTATAAATGTATTATCATGCCTCTCAACACAATAGAATAAGAAGACACTCACTGCCAGAACTGGCTTTAAAACGTGTGTGTGTGTGTGTGTGTGTGTGTGTCTACAGTAGCCTTGTGTGTGAGGATTTACAGTAAGTCCAGTTCTGAATGAAAAGCCCTTTTGTGTTTATGTGGCAGTTTTTAAAGAAGATTAATGTCCTCCGTGCTTGAGTGACAAAGCAATATACTGTACCTACCGTAGAATAATATTTGGGATTCAGCAGCCAACCTACACACACACACACACACACACTTTTTTCATACTGGGATTGTTTCATTATATTTTCCCAACACTGTCAAGGGCAAACACAAGAAACACAGCTTTTTTTTTTTTTCCTGAGAGTGTAAACTACAGTCACCTACAGCTTGTCAGAAACAACAAAGGCTCTTTTTAAATATAACTTTTGATAGACTGAATGAGGACATATGGAGAGGTCTAACACAACATTTATTTAAATTAAACATTCAAAAACATCTAAAACATTCAACAGGAAGCGAGGATGAAAAAAGACATTTGATAGTTTGTAGTTTGAAGGCAACAGTCAGGGGGCCCTGAAACAACATTTACGACATTCCTAAGGAAGAGAGTATTCAGAACAATCTGGGCAGTCTGCAGTCTAGACCAGAACTCAAGTTAGTTACTCTCTGAAGACAGTAATAAATGTCTGCAAAGCATTGCTGGAGTCCTTCTCTAAAGCACGCTACATCTATTAAACTTGCTGTACACCAGCTTTCTCCCACAAGCATCCATCACAGGGCAAGGCCGAGGACAGCTCCTGGGATGAGGAAGGCAGACAGTGCTGTCGGAGTAGGGAGAAAAAAAAAACACTGTAAATACTACGAGTGGCCACTAGGTTGTGCTGTATTCCATGGGGTCATTCTTTCTCTCAAGGAGAGGAGAATGTTTACTGTAGTGGATACAGCAAAGTATACATTGGAGGAGACAAACATTTTCCTTGTGTTTGTAAACAGTGGATGGGGATGTTTTTGCCTGCCAAATATATATTTTTTAAAGAATATCTCTGCAGGATGATGCACTTGTTACTACATCAAATTTGTTTTCATGGGGATAATATTCCTATGCATTCAATACATACATACATACATACATGCATAATTAAAGGTATGAAAAATATCTATGAAAAAATACATTAGGTGGTTGTAGAATATGTGAGAGATTGCATTTGACATGAGTTTCTCACAGGTATAAGATATGACCTTTGGACCCTTTGTGTGTGTATGTGTGCGCACACATCGCCTCCCAAGCATCAGTCTCTACATTAATATCATAATGCCAATGTCATCATCCCGGTCTACAATCCAACAGAGCAGCCAAAAGATAGCGTTTAAGAGGCCTGAATCCCAGTGCCAGCTTCTTGACTTTGACGCCAAAGACAACCTCTCCCTCCATTTACATATTCCGTGAGAGATGCGTTCTATTAGGCAAAAGCCCTGCATCAGCAGACAGGTGATTTGAAGGCCGTCGCGGTGTTTAATGGTTCCTGTTGAGCACTGACAGTCTTGCGCAGCATCTCAAGAATATATGCAAAGCACTCGCCGCTGCCTCTGCCACTGCTGCCTCCACCACCACTGTCACCCCCAACACCCCCCCACACCCCTGCCTGATCACCCTTCTCTTGTCCTCGTAAATCAGCGAATCAATCAGCCTGGCACCCTACGCATTCATGAGATGGGTTTGATTAATGACAGGGATTGAAACAAAGCCAGGGGATCCCATTACCGCTCTGACCCCCGCGCCGTGATCTATCCACAGGGGGCTCCGACTGAGAGGCTGGGGCTGACGCAGGGGCCCGGCACTGGGTGAATATTTAGGTTCCGTCTCCTGCCTTTCTTATCACCACACTCATTACACAGGGCTCGCACTTGTAAACACATTGGCAATATGATGGAGAGCAAATGGAGGAACACAGGACTGCACTTAGAGAGAGGGATAGAGAGACAGAGAGAGATTAGGGTGAGAGAGAGAAAGAGAGAAGGAAAAGGAAGAGAGAGAGACAGGAGGAGAGAGAGACGCTAGAGAGTCAGAGAGGGAAACTGAGGGAAGGACAGAAAAAGAGAGAGAGGGAAATTGAAGGAGGGAGAGAAAGAGAGCTGCAGAAAAGGTCACAAGTGTAAATCTTTCAGTTTTTATTCATGCACTCAAGTGCATTACACACTGATACTGTACACAGGCACTTAAACACACACACACACATGCACACACTCAATTTGTATTCATATATTCAAGTCTACAGTATCTGCATCAGTACGTGGACATGCATTACATGAATATAAACACACACACACACACACACACACACACATACATAATTTTGCATGCCTTCATTCAAACCACTGTTTATTATATCCTTGTGACTATGCACATGCACACACAATATTACTCACCCACCCCCACACAAACATAATTTTGCATGTCTTCATTCGGAACAATGTGTATTATACACTAAGTGTTCATGTACATGTGGACGCACACTCAAACACACTCGACCACCCACCCACACACACACACACACACACACACACACTAGATTCACTTCTTTGTTTGTGCACCTTAGGCAAACAAATGCTGGTACAAACTGCTGTTGTACAATCGACATATCCAGTAAAACAGGGAAATCAATGTCTACCTTCAGGCCATACATGTTGATCCTAATTATAATGGTCTCCACAGGGCATGCAGACACCCAGTATAGTATATCATCACTGTGTTACAGTAAAGGCTTACATGCCTTGATTTTTTGATTAGGCTACCTGCTAATACATCTCATAGTTGATAGTTTGACCTCCTGCCACTGTGCAGTCATCTAAGCCACTTTATCGACTTCTGTCCTCGGCCAGGTCAATTAATTTACATGAAGACTGTAGCCGCAAGCATGGAAATAGGCCGTGGATTGATTGGATTGGATTGAGCCACGAGGGGGCGCTAATGCTCTATCCGAAACAAATACGAAAAACCATTCTCTCCACCTGGCTCTCCACATGCCTCTCCACCATCAGACTGCTCAACAAGTATGTTTATGTTTTTATAATACGATGGTTCTATGCGACAGCACAGTGAAATTGATAGCTTAAGTTGTCGCGCAAAATAAATCCTTTTATCCAATGTTACTTAGGAGAAGCGTCGGAAGGGATGAGTGACGGTAAGGCACACTGAGACCCTCTTGAACATCTGGCTACCCAGAGATTTCTTCCATCATCTCAGTCCAGGACATTTAAAAGTCTGAGATAGTCTGAGGAAATTATATATTTAGAAAGAAGATAAACATTTACATACATTGGTGCAGATGCTCTTGGCAAGTGACTATTTGGAGCCAGCCAAAGACGCCAAAGAAACTGCTTTTCTGAGTCAGTGCCATTGCAACGAATTCTGCCTATGAAGTGGAGATATTCTATGGTTTATTAACGTGACTAAATATTAAATATACATACTCATCATGTTTATAACTATAAGTGATCTGGATCAAGCTCCATACCGCTAATGGCAATCTAGTGAGTCCGAAATCGAGCAAATATAAGGCTGACAAGAGCTGTAAAAACACACTTGAAAAGGGTTCTTCTGAAAATGTTATGGTATGGTAGGCTACACAAAACCTTTTCCACACAAAGAACGCTTCATTGCAGAGCAGTTACCTCAATTCTAATGGGCTAAAAGGTCTTGAGAGCTAGCAAGCCAGCAGCCCTTCATCTGATGGTTTGAAAAGGGGACTTTTTAATTGAGACGGTCAGAAAATCTTTCTGTACAAGCAGGGAAGGCCATTACAGTAATGCACAAGAGGTTGTGGGAAGCCCCTTCAATTGGTAACTAGGCCTATAAAAGGAACACCGTGGTAAGTCAGACAAAACCGTCAGAAAAGAACATTATGCACACTACAACTCAATAAATTAATGTTAATGCACTTCATGTTGGGAGGCAGAATAGACTACTGCCAAGGATCCCACCACTGGAAGAAGGATGCCACCATTTCATTGGAAATAGACCTAAAGCCCACCCTCTAATGAAGGTATAGGCTTACACACACTATAGGCCTACTATTCATCTTAATTCTAATGTAAGCCTATGTGACAGAGGTACTGCATTTTTTAACTCTGTTACACCTACTGACTGTATGTTTCCTAATACCATAGTTGTTAAATAAGTTAGTAACTTGAATGCCATGCAATCCCATTTTCCTGCTGCTGAAATGCTGAAGTTGCTAACTAGCAATAGTCTCAAGTCTTGGTAAACAAACTTGTTATTTTTGGGTCTTTCTTTGTATAACAGCATCGACCGTAATAAGCATAAACAAATAAACATAAACGTTAACTTAGGTACCAGCTGGAGTATTTTCTGGGTTCTCTCTGACTCTCGCCTCTCCTCCATCACCAGGCTAAGGCTACTGTGCCTTACAGATGAGATGCCCCCTACCACCAGTGAGTGAGGATGCACCTTGGGTAGGTTACTGTGTTCATACGCCAGTGTGATAACGACAGGGTAAAAATAGAGCGTCCCTCACCATTGTCTCTTCTTACCAATAATAGGCTACACATGAGGACCAACAGATAAATCCTCTACTTACTCTATACACTTTTGACACACACAAACACACACACACCCATACACACACACACACAAACACACACACACACACACACACACACACATATATATATACAAACATACACACATAC
This sequence comes from Sardinella tawilis, assembly GCA_030264315.1. Classification (NCBI taxonomy): domain Eukaryota; kingdom Metazoa; phylum Chordata; class Actinopteri; order Clupeiformes; family Clupeidae; genus Sardinella; species Sardinella tawilis. The sequence continues at coordinate 18,805,557 of JASCQY010000002.1, forward strand.
AAACATAAAGAGTGCTGTTGCCATGTTACATGGGGCATGAAAGAAGCAGCTGTCATAACAGTAATAGGCAGTATCCATCAGCGCTGTTTCGCCTCGTAAGGAGGCCTAGTCCATAAATATAGCACTCATCCCCCGGCTCTCTTCCACCCCTCATCTCCTCTCAACGAGGCTGGAGGCTGGATGTATGTCTTATTTGCCGGCGGACGGATCAGAGGGACTACTATATATTTAGCCTTCTCAAGATCTATCAGATATACATCAGGTAGAAATGTGAAGACCGCAACAACAATTGCTCAGAGTTTTCTGCAACATGATTCTTTAATCTGGGTTTAGACTGACAATTCTGCGACGTGAATCAACTCCAAATTGTCCTTTGCATATAGATTTATCCATTTTAGACTTGACATTTCAGAAGAAAATTGTTTTTCTCTCTATCTCTCTCTCTCTCTTTCTCTCTCTCTCTATCTCTGTCTCTCACCATGGAGTTCTATTATGTCTGGCCACACACTGGTGATCTCTGGCTGACGTACAGTATGTCTTTGTGTGGTTGGTCAGGTTGATGTGGGAACTGAGTCGTCATGGAGACACGGATTTAGGGGCAGGTTATTACAAAAATGTGTCACTGAAATGGGAAAATAAATTGTCACTCTTGAAAGGATTCGCAATAGCCCTCACAGCCAGCAGCGCTTACACACACTCACACACACACACACACACACACACACACACACACACACACACACACCAGGGCCCCTGCTGAGTAGATTACCTATTTGATGCCCTCTCATTCATCCTCGCTCCACACACCTTTTTCTCCCGTTCTCCAAGTACCACTTAACGAAGAAGTCAACAAATATCCATGTATGTCATTTCAATGATGTTTACCACTGTTGTTTTGTGCTGCACCATTGTTCCCTGTGCCATGCATTTGTTGCACTGTTGTCAATGCGCCCTGTGCTACAGAATGAGTCATTCGGCATCCATCTGGGTTATTCACGCTTGTTCAAAACAACTTACACACACAGACACACACGCGCACACGCACACACACACACACACACAAAGACACACACATGCTTAAGTGGAACCGTTGGAATTAATTTACGCAGTGCGGTGATTAACCGTAAGCGGCAGTGTGTCGTAATGCAATAAGGGCCCAGATAATTGGCCAACAATCCTCTTGATTATTCCAGAGTTCACTCAGGCAAGGCTGCATATCTGATATGGTGTGTTATGTCTGAAAAAAATGACATATAATAGACAAAAGAAAAAAATATCCCTTTTTCCCTTTAATGAAGGATTGAAATTGCCTACTTTTTTGATACTTTATTGTATTATAAGGGCATGTGAGCTTGGAGCTTGTCTGTTTCTGACTGCCTCTATGTTGAGCAGGTGACGAGCAGATGAGACGTTGTGAATCGCCATGGTGATGTGCCCCCTTTTTGCCCTTTGGCCCCCGTTGTCCAACTTCCGCTGCTTTCTATGACACCTCTCTCTTGTGGCCCACAGAGAGCCTGTCAGTCTTCATCTTTTCTTTTTCTACCCCTCTCTCTCTCTCTCTCTCTCTCTCTCTCTCTCTCTCTCTCTCTTTCGCTCTCTTTCAGGCATTAGAAAAATAGGTGGGGAGCGGGGAGGGAAGAAGAACGTGTTTTTCTCTCCCTGCTTCTGTCTCGCAAACTATTATCTGCCAGCAGTGACGTGCGTCATGGTAAAGGTCAGAACGCTGAGTGATTCGCAGACGGGGCAAGAGGTCACGGCGCTCCAGCGTACAAACGCAGAGATGAGTCTACTCATCACAGCGGCGGAGTCTACAGTACACGCCCGCCGTGGAGCAGCATCACGCCAGCCTCAGTGACAGCCAATAACCTGCTATGAAGGAGCGCAAGTCCACCACTCTTTTTTTTGTATCCATCTATTTATTGCCTCATCATTCACTCATTTATTCCTCCTTACATTCTTTCTTTCTTTCTTTCCTCTTTTTTTTGTGGTTGCACTGTGACAGGGTCCTGGGTGATGGAGAGGTTCATTCATAATTAAGGGCTTCTTGTCAGACTCAGCAGAAATTTGATCCTTGAGGGGGTGCATCTTATAATTATAGTGGAGGTGTTCAAACGAAGGTCATCCATCCTATACCTGCCTGAGGTCACTCTATCCTCATAACAGACATCCATCAGGCTGAGGAGCTGCTGGGTCAACCCCAAGCTTCTGCTGGGTGATGAGAAGGAAGACCCCATTTTGTGTTGTGACACACTAATGGTGGTAGTTACATGAAAACACTCTCAAGGGTGTCAGGTAGCCACAAGGGTGTGAGTCCTCAGGTACGAGACGTGTCCCCTGTTGTACTTACCCTCCTCTGAATGACAGCGAGCTGTCACAAAACACAAACACACACACACACACACACACACACATACACACACATACACAAACGCACACCCTTTCTCAAATTAGCCAAAGCACTCTGGGCATCCTGCGTGGTGTGTGTGTCCTGGCCAAGCCTTGAATACCTCAAATTGAAATGTGAGAAAGATGGGCAGCCTCTGCATCATTGCCCACATATCAAAGAATATTAATGACACCAATTACCTTAATGGAACTCTTACAAGACTTGTGTCAATTCAACCTTGCCACCTGAATCATTAGTGTGAATTCGGTAGATTGTTCCAAGACATTGCTTATGCTTACTGCAATGTTACATCATTTTTTAAACCATCATGTGGTAACATTTGGCAGTACTGTTCTCTGAGATATCTGTATGCATCTCGGTAGGTATGACATTTCAATCCATGTGGGAAGTTCATTTCTAGATTATTTGTCAGATATTATATAAGCATATTGTTCCTCCTATATTGTTTACCATTGTACAGTAGGCCCAACATTTAGGTCTGAGAAAATCCTGTGCGTCTTTGTGTTTGTTTGGTTGTCATATAGGATCGGAACTCTCGGTGTGTACATTCTCTTCCTTTGCATAGCTGACCTACTTCACGCCATACAATGTGGCCTGTCTTTTATAGCCCTATTGACTGTGCTAGGAACTGGTTGTTATTCAAAGCCGTAGCGCCATTTACTGTCTTCTGAGCATATTATCAATTCATCAGTCATATTCTTTTCAGTCCTCACAGACAAAAAAGGGAAGGGCAGCTCAGTGTATGCTGTATATTCATGAATGTGTGTGTGTGTGTGTGTGTGTGTGTGTGTATGTCTACCCTTAACTATGTTTTCCCTTTAACCATCAATATAACATGGGATATTTTTTGATTGATTTTGTGATTGATCTACCGTAACTAATCTACGAAACTACGAAATACTGTGTGTGTGTGTGTGTGTGTGTGTGTGTGTGTGTGTGTGCGTGTGTGTGTGTGTAGACAATGGAGAACAAAACTTAGATGAATTCCAGATACGAATGTTCGGTGAAGGAAATGATAATCACTGAAATCCATAAAACTATCACCTCGTTGCCCCTTTCAACCCATGCAGTTATGGGGAATGTCAGAGAATTCCTTGGAATTGTGCCACTTGACAAGCATGAGCGAAAGGAGGGATTTATTTACAGAGGGCATGGCCTTGCGCTCTCACAGAAAGTGCCAAGAGAGCGTGAGTGTGAGTATTGTGCAACTCTGAGAGCTTGACTATATTGGGGGGTTAATGAATTACATCATGGTTGTCAAAACAGATTTTGGTTGCACAAGATGCATCTTTTTTTTATTATTATTATTATTATTATTATTATTATATAAACTGATGATAATTGTAAGTTATTTGAGAGCAGTGGAACTCATGAACGCATTAACATATTATGACATCTAATATTGTTTAGCACTATAATGAAGAGAAGCTGGGAGTTTTAACCAAATAAACGCATAATGATATATAATGTAGGCTAACAATCAAAAGAATACAAACTTGGATTCTGGATGTTGCCATGTCAGTGGGACTTGCATCATTTTACACTGTAAGTGGCCAATCGCAGATAAGGGCAATCAGAGTACTCTCTGTTTTTTTTCTGAGCTCTTTCATTTCGCCAGCCCATAACAAATTTGCCATTAACCTTGTTCCCTTCAAACGATTGCCGTTGTACTGTACCCAGATAAATCCTGAGTCTGGTCAGGCCCTGTTAAAGGCTGATCACAAGGTCCCATCACAAGGCGGTGTTTGATCACAAGGTCCTTCAAGACCCAGTCTTCACAGTGCACTCTTTGTCATCTCTCTCTGCACACACACACACACACACACACAGCACACACACACACATATACACACACTTGCGCGCACACACACACACCACACACACACACACACATATACAGACACTTGCGTGCACACACACACACACACACACACACAATCCTCCTTTTAGAGATGGGAAAATTCACTAGACTTCAAAAGATCTTTTTTTTCTGCATTCCGTCAGCATGATACATTTATGAAGGGCTGGAGGAGAGGAGAGGAGAGGAGCAGGGAGGAGAGGAGAGGAGCAGGGAGGAGAGGAGAGGAGAGGAGCAGGGAGGAGAGGAGAGAGGAGATTTGGAGTCCTTGCTAGTAACTTGACCTTCTTTTTTTTTCTCTCTGAGCGCATGGGCATCTATTATTGAGGCTTTTCTACAGGGTTAGTAGCCCAGGCCAGAGGCTGATGATTTATTCATTGTGAGTGTTGTTGCATAACAAACCTGTAGCCAGTTTAAGCACAGCAATGGTTAAACATGCCGCGACTGACACCTTTTTACGTCGGCTGCCACCCAGGCAGGCTCTCTCCTATTATCAAATATTACCTGACAACTCAAAGGCATACCTTTACCTGTAGAACTTGTACACGACCTTGCAACACTGTCAGCTTTATTGTAAAAGAACAAAGCTTTTTTGAAAAGGATTTCAACAATCTGAGTTTCTGCAGTTCAGCTGGTAAGCATAGCTGACAGATAAATGTGTCAGCCAGAACAAAGGATTTCAAACACAAAACAAAGGGCTACTGTAGATGTGTCTGTGCTTTAATCACTTTTGATAGAAGTGTTTGAAATTAAATACATTTATTTCTCTATGAAAAGAAATGGATATGTACAGTACTTGTAGGACAGATGTAAGGCCTCCTCTGTGGGTTTAATTTCTATAGAGCTTTGGTGTAATGTAGAGGCTTTTTCATGCTTTAAGCAGATCAGTCCTGAGTCGCTGTCTGTTAGGATTCCATCTCGGCTTCTTAATCACCCACCCTCCCAACCCCCTCCGTCCGTTAGATTATTTTTAGCGCTCTCTGGGAAATGACGAGAGGCAGCGCTGGGATTTACAGACAGGAAATTGCACATTGTTTTGCAATGTAATTCTCCTCCGTGCCCGCTGGGATTTTCTGCCGGCTTTGTTGGCGCGGGGCAAACAAAGTGCAGACCATCAATACAAATATTAGGACCCAATTGGCCACGTCGGAGAGTTTCTTATTGACTGTGAGGACGGTGGTCATAAATCGTGGGCTGAGTCACTCAGACAGTGAATCCAAACAGTGGAAGAAACATGTATATATATGGATTTGATTTAGACAAAGCACCATGGCAAACTTCTGCAGCCTTTCGAGACAGCCTATTTTTGTCGCCCACTGTGCAACAACAGCTTTCCTCAATATAGTTTTCCTGAATATTTCTGCTCTTCTATTCTATTCTGTTCACAAGAGGGTTATCTTTACCACTTCATTCAGCCTGGAGGTTTTTGACCCAGATCTTGTGGGTGGTTTCGGTGTTGTTATGTCTCCACGTTTATGTTTATTGGTTGGATGCGAGAGATAGACAGGGAGAGAGAGAGAGAGAGAGAGAGGAGGGGAGAGAGATCGAGAGATGAGATGAGTTCAGTATCCTCATGCAAGGATGCAGGGCTAGAAAGAGAGAGAGAGAGAGAAAGGGGAGGGAAGTCACACAGTGCAGTGGGGCAGTACTGCTCTACTCTGGTGGCTTCCTCTCCATGCACAAGTAGGTCAGAACGTCCCCCCCCACACACACACACACACGCACACACACACACACCCCACCCCATCCTAACACCGCCTCTTGTTGCTCCCTCTCGGTTCACTGTGCACTCTTTCCCCCTGTCTCTCTCTCTGTCTCTCTCTCTCTCTTTTTCTCTTCGCTTTTTTCTCACTCTACCCGGTGTCTCAGTTTGCTCTCTTCACCACTCCCTCTCTCCCCTTCTTTCATTTAGTCTTTCTCTCTCTCTCTCTCTCTCTCCTTCATCATGCCTTGAGAGTGACATAGTGCTCACTCTTGAGGACACCCTGCTTTCTCTTCAGACTGGTTCTCCCTTTTCTTAGACAGAGATAAAGTATGCCTCACTGCCGGAGCATAATGTAACTGTCAAGGCCAAAAAGGAAAGAGTGATCTAGAAAAAATGTTTTGAATAATGAGCCTTTGTCCTCCATTGGAGGCACTGGTGTGACTGAATCAGCTGTTAAAGGACATTTTTATTGCATTTTAGCCTTTTTTTGGACTCCATGGATTGAGTAACTGGGCTGGTGTATTACATAAATTGAAAATCCATGTGTTGAACACAACCACCAGGTGTCTCTATTTCCCCGTTTCAAATTCAGAAATTAATTTTCGATTGCATTATAAAATTGGATTAAAGATGGAGAGGGGGGAAAATTATGTAAACATAATCTCTTTCAGTGGATTTATAAAGTCATGGAAGGTTACCATCAAGTAATAGGGAATGTTCACCAGCATGGTGGATTCATTTTGCCATGCTTGCTCAGGGCTCGCTCAACAGCATTTCACAAACAATAGTGCCTGCTGAAGCAGGCGGCTGTTTCCAAGGTTGTGTTTACGTGTCCACGGGACCCTGCTACATGGCAACTCTATCACGGCAGCACATTGAACAAGGTTTGGCACATATTGTGCCCACAACAATGCTACAAAATGAAGAACAACAGTCTCATGATGGCAATCATCATTATCATCTGTAAGGTCAAAGGTCAAGTAGTGTGCCAGAAATGCACAGTCCAAAAAAAAAAGAAAAGAAGGGGTGGAGAGAGAGATGGAGAGAGAGAGGAAGAAAAGAAAGCGGTGAGAGAGAGAGAGAGAGAGAGAACTGGGTGGTGGTTGCTGAGGCTGAGATGAATGAGGAAGATGAGAGGAAGAAGTGAAGAGACACAAAGAGACAAAGATGGACAGTGTGCACTCCCCATGGTGCCTTAGGCAACTGGAGAGAAAGAAGGAGGGAGGGAAAGAAAGCAAGACAGGAAAGAGAGATAGGAGAAGTAGGCCACCAGGCTCTAGAAAGTGAGAGGGATAGCACACGGGGCAGATAGAGGGAGTAAGGGGAGGAGAGGAGAAGAGAGAGAGAGATAGATATTTACGGTGATACAGAGGTGAAAAACACACCTCTTCATTTGCTCTGGCGTTTCATCCCCCTTTCCATCAGGCAAACTCAATTTCTCCTCTAAATTCAGGTTGTGTGTGTGTGTGTGTCTCTCTCTCTCTCGCTCTCATGGTCTCTCTCTGTCTCTCTCTCTCTCTCTCTCACACACACACACATACACACACATAGTTGCCTCCCTCCGCTCCACATGTTTGCATGTTTGTTCTTGTGTGGGTGAGGAAGTGTATTCTTGTTTGTTTGCATGTGAGGGCATGTGCGCATTTGTGTGTGTCTATTTTTATTTTGCTGTGTCTGTGTGTCTGATTCTGTGTGAGAGTGTGGATAACCATCTGTTTGTGTGTGTGTGTGTGTGTGTGTGTGTGTGTGTGTGTGTTTCACTTGATGTGGGCAGTCCGGTTGCTGTCGGATCTGCGTCCTAATGAAGGAGTGTCCGTAAATGATGAGTCACTACAGGGGACTTAGACAACTGTCTAACGTCTGCTGCCACAGGAGCGTTGGATGGTTGGTTGGTTAGATGTCTGTCCCTCTGGTAAAGTAGGCCAAGCATGCATGTCTCCTCACGCTGATTCATCACAGATAATCAAGTCACCATGGCTACGGCACACCAAACCGCCCTTATACCATCACCCCCAACAGACACACACACACACACACACACATACATTCACACACACACACAAACTCACTCATTCACACGCACACCTCACCTAACCAGCCCAGTTTGCCACAGCCATAACCTTTAAGCTTGGATTTGCAATCTAGGGCCACAACATGGAGGCACCCGCTCCAAAAAAAAAAAAAAAATCTTTCTTCGACAAAACATGTGGCATCTGTGATTGGGCTGTTTCCGTTCCAGTCATTCCGAAATAAAGCCATGACACGCAAAACACCAATTCGATCCAGATTTTTGGGGCCCGACTGGTTCCTTCCCACATCTGGTGAAAGTAGACGTGACAGGACGTGTTTGTTAAACAGCTCCAAACAACACCCATGTGCCATTGGCTGGTCTGTGAGGTGTCGAGTGTGCAGCATATACTGTAAATAGGCCCCCCTGAGACGCCGCCTGATTGGTTGGTCTGCACCGGCACACCCTCCTCTTTGACAAATAACTGCAGGTACTCTTCATTACTGTAAAAAAAAAAAAAAAAACATTGTCAAAGCAAAGCAGATTAAACTATGTTATGACTTCATGCATAATAATGCTCCAACATGTCTCAGGTATTTTTTCAAAAAGTGTACATTGTCATTACAGTAATCCTACTCTCTCTGTGGACGTATTTTTTTGGACGGGACAGGAAGAGGTTCCGTGTGTGTGCGTGTATCTGTATATCTGTGTGTTCATGTTTTGTGTGTGTATTTGCATGTACTGTACATCTGTGTGTGTGTTCATGTGTGTGTGTGTGCGTGGGGGCATGAACATCTCTGTGTGTGTGTATGTGTGTGTGTGTGTGTATGTGTATGTGTGTGCATGCATGTGTGTGTGTGTGTATGTGTGCAACCGCTAGCGAGTGGGAGACCAGATAAGAGTGAAATGTGGCGCGGGAAGAAGTTAGTGGCGAGCTGAGAGACAAACAGACGTGGAGCAGCACAGAGAGAGCGGCCACAGAGGGGGAGAGCGCTGTGCTGTGTGCGCCTGACCTTCCAGCTCTCTGATTCATTACCAGCAGGCCGCCGGGGTCAGGGGCTCGGGACGGTTGTCATGGGAGCGGGCACAGAGAGAGAGGCCACGTTCTTGGTTCCCTCTTTCCCCTGACGCAAATGCGCACACACACACACATGTGCACAATGCATATATGCGCATACATACACACACACACACACATACAAGGCCCAGCACTGTTGTCGAGCATGAGTTCACTCCCTCAAGTGTACTGAGAGAGGGTGAGAGGCCCCCCATTTATCTCACCTTCCAAAAATACTCGACACCGGCGTTCTCCTGTTACTTCTCTTTCCACTCGAGCCTCTGCGGTTGAGCTGACATGCAATGCTTTGCCTTTTTCATCAGACGAGCCGCACTGCTGTCGCTGTCGTTGCTGTTGGGTTTGGTGTTGGTTTTGCGTGGCGCTGGTGGTTGCTCAACAGTGTGAAATCCTGGAGACTAGATGTAGCAACAGTGTGTACTGTATGTGTGTGCACTGTATGTTTGCTAAAATGAAGCTTCTGGTTGTTGTTGACAAACCACATGTTGCTTGTGTGCCCTGCTTGGTCTTGGCAGTTTGAAGGCCTTGGTGTTTGTGAAGCACAATATGTACTATATATATATATATATATACAGTATATATATATATATATATATATATATATATATGTGTGTGTGTGTGTGTATGTATGTATGTATAAATATTTATAGTGTAGCCTACACTGTACATAAAGATAGAGTGATAGATAAATAAATAGACATACAGATATACACAAACACATCTACAGAAACAGAAGTAAAGGCGGGCGGTAAACACACATAGACGCACACTCAAAACTACATTCTCCATCTTCTTAGTTGATATAATGATGACATAATGTAGCCTACTGATTCCTCTCTGATATTTTCTGTTGTCTGATACATCTGAAATCTGTGATACTGTAAATATTTTTCATTGCGTAATATCTTGGCCCACATATGAAAACCTGTCGGTGCTGTCCTGCCCTTTGGTTGCACCCAGGTCCCTCCCGGCCTGTGGTCAGGCTTGGGCGTGGTACAGCTAAATGAAGCATTGCAGGGGATGTTTGGACAGCCCTGTTCTGTCGCTGCACGACAGCAGTGCTGCACCTTTCACCCTCTTGAGGAAGCCATTATCAATCAAACTGGTGCCTCGCAGCCTCTGGAGATGACAGGCAAACATATTTGCACAGACACACACCCTCAATGCACCCCACTGGTATGATTCTCTGTAGTTAGCTATGTGCATTTTTACACCTTTGCCACTGTATTACTGCCTTCGACTAATGCAGCGGAATCCAGCTGTTGTCACTTGTTCTTCCGTTCAGACACAAAAGCATGCTTTAAAATGACCAAAAAAAACAGTTTCTAAAAGCCAGTTTATAAAGCATTTTATCAAAAATGATATACTTTTAAATGACAATAGTACTGTTATAATTTAGCTATTACAACAATTTCCTGATATTTAACTGTGACATTATTCAAAATAATTCACTTTCATTCTGTTAGTATGCACAAACAAAAATAAACTACATAAACTGTATGTACTGTATATATTTAAGAGTCACCATAGCAGCATGGATAAAGATAATGTATTCAGATTTGTCTTCATAGACATGTACATATCTATGGTTTGTTTTCACTTAAAGCAGTCCTCCGGAGTAAATCAAACCGAAGCCCTGTTGCCTGAGGCTGCCGAATGCTGTCGATAAGTATCAGAACTACATCAATAGGTAGACTGTAGACCGAATTCGAGAACTAGCCTAGCCGCTACCGCTAACTGATTAGGGCATGTCTTTTTCGCTATGGTTTCGTTTTCACATGCCCTAATCAGTTAGCGGCTAGTTCTCGAATTCGGTCTACGTTGTACCTACTGATGAAGTTCTGATATCTATCGACAACACTCGTCAGCCTCAGACAACAGGACTTCGGTTTGATTCACTCCGGAGAATTCCTTTAAAGGGGAACGCCGGCGCCGACCTACATTCCAGTGACAAAAATCAGCCGAAACGATGCTACCTCAATGGAGTTATGGCGGTTTTAGCGAGGCCGCAAAATAGCGTAGCAATGCGGGCACACTTCTAATGTAAAAGCTACATATACTACCTGCCCCCATTGCTGCGCTGTTTTGGCTGCTCGATGTACTTGACCACTGCTTCTACTGGAATGTAGGTTGGGACGCACCGGCATTCTCCTTTAATGTGATTTATATGTAGGCCTACTGTATATATTAGGCTCTGTCTACACGTGTCTAGATATTTCCATACACGCTTATCCTTACTTGGATTTTTCATTTACACAGACACACTCTGTTACAGAGTTTTAACTACATCAAACGGATATTTTTTAAACGCCCTCGAGTGGAGATCCTGTGGATACGTGTAAGCGCACATAGCACAAAAGCATAAAAAAAATATCCGTTTGTGAAAATATCTAGATACAGTATGTTTAAACAGGGCGCAACCACCACAACAACCACTACCACCAATTTTTACTCCTCACTGGCCTTAACTGCATAACACATGACATAAATCTTTATGAGTGGTTCGTGAAAACCGCAGCTGCATGTGAAATGTCAGTTTCTGGCTCTTACCCCAAAGGGTCAGACTCCACCACACCACACCGCACACTGTACCACAATGTTGCTTACACAAGTTTCGTTAAAGCCCTTGATGAAGTTTAGAAAACAATGCAACATCGATTTCTCTTGGTTGTCTCTGACATGCCAAAAGTAAATATAGAGCTAAAGTGTGTTTGACATGCACAAGAAAATGTCTGGAGGACAAGGTCTACACATGGAGAAGATTTCTACATGAGCGGAAGAAAAAGTGGCACGTAGGCATCCTTACTGCTGAGCGGGAGCCTGGGCGACTGTTGGGGAAATGTCCAGATTGCCGATGACGGCATTTGTATTTCTGAGGTAAACATTTAGCCATTTTCATCTCACACTCAGTGTTGAGCTCATGGCCTGGATGACAGTCCCGGTGGAAAGTCTGGCGGCAGTGGAAAGTCTGAATAATGTTGTCTGGAGCTCTTAGACAAGAAATAAAACAGATGATGATGATCTGTAAGGAGTATAATAACCACCAACCAATAATGTGCATATTTGACAAATGGTACCGCATTCTTTTTGTATTTGTCAACTGACTCGGTTGTGCCCTTGGTGAATAGTGCATTCCCTACAGCATGATGTTTGTATGTCACAATCTATGTCCAGAGTTCCCTGCTCAGCTACAGTAGGTGGATGCCAGGCAGGAAGGGAGTATGCGAGGGCACACACACACACACACAAAACACACCTCATCACCACCCCGTGGAGAAACACAGCGAGATTAGCGGGCATTTGAAAGAGGAGAAGAGAGGGGGATTAGGAGGATGAGGGAGAAGAGAGGCAGGAGGATTATGATGGATTCTGAAATAATCTCCTTCGGAATACTGTGTGGTGTTTATCCTCTTCTGCGTGAAGCGGAGTGCATGAGGGAGGGGGCTCAATAACCGCCCAACACATGCTCCCCCCCCCCCCTCTCTCTATCTCTCTAACTCTCTCTCTCTCTATCTCCAACAACTTGTCAGTTTTGCAAAAGCTTTCTTTTCCTCTTCATTGTCCCTAGTTTGTTTGTGTCTAACAGTTTGTTTCCCCTCTCCCTCTCTTTCTCTCTCTCTCTCTCTCTCTCTCTCTCTCGTGTGCTGCTGTAATCTGGAGTGTTCAGGGCCTACGTGCCTCCCTGGCGCTAAGCTCCGCCCCTCCCCTCTGTCTAATTCAGGAACACCGCGCACACTTATATAAGATTCAGGGTCAAGGGGTCACAAGCGCTGCGCTGTGCTATGCTCTGCTCTGCTGAAGTGCACTGCGTTTGAATTCTAGATGGAGACAGGCATTACTGAGGGAAAGAGCAGGGTGAGAGACAAAAGACAAAG
>JASCQY010000002.1:18833034-18843413 GCA_030264315.1 Sardinella tawilis
TGAATGCAGCCGGACACTTTGAACTTGGGTGATGGGAGAGAGAAACAGACAGACAGACAGACAGACAGACAGACAGACAGAGAGAAAAGGAGACTGGGAAAAGAAGAGAATGAGAAAGAAAAACAGGTTGTAGGACTGGCTTTGAGGAGTTGTGCTGTCCGAACCTCTCTCTCTCCCTCTCTCTCTCTCTATTTTCTCACACGTGTGTTAATCCTGTGTTTATTTTTTTTTCTCTTTTTGCTTCATGTATTAAAGCGCTAAAGCGGTTCAGGGTCAGCATCGTGTTCATGTTGTGCATTCACCTTCCTTTTGTCACCCAGTCCTGAGATCAGACACCCACTATTATATCTTTCCCTCATTTCATGGCGCAACTAAGGGTTGACAGAGCCGTCAGCTACCCCCCTGAGTTAGGGATTAACGTCTTTAGGTTAATATATAGATCATATTTTACATAGCTACCAAAGGACAGAAAAGAAGAAACAAATCTATTTTATGCAGATGTATTTTTCCACAGTTTGTTAAAGCTCTAGATTAGAAGGGTTTTATCGGATCTTTTTTCTGGTCTTGCAGTACTCGTCCACATTGTACAGTGTTTGTAGAAGTCTGGCCATTTGCTCTGGCTTAACTCGAGTGTTCTTGGCGTCCGTGCGTACTTACAGGGGAAGTCCTGCAAAAGAGAGCTGCAGATGCGTATCTCTTAGCTGAGAGATTTTGGTGTGGCAGGAAAAGACTTTGTAACGACCAGGCCCTCTGAGGGAAGCTTCAGATGAAGCTTGGGGCCAGATTACAGTACAAAAAAAGCTTTTTCGTTGTGTCAATAAACAAAACTGAAGATAGCAATTATACTTGGATTTTTTTTTTTCCTGTCATGCTTTTTGAAAGTACTGCAAAATGCTTCACATATTGCACTGCTGGAACAGTGCTGTTCTCCATTACTGTATGTTTTTGTCTTGATGAGAGTTTATATATTCATTTTTATTTTTCTGGGTGCTCAAGACAGTGTCATAAACATGGGACTGTGCAATAACCAGTCTTCTCAGTCAGTTTCTCCAGAGTAAAAGGAGGCCTCTCACGCTCCACAAGCACTCCAGCAGGCAAACCGTTAACAGTTATCCCAGATACCCCATGTCGACACCAGTCAAGCGTTAACTGACTTCAGTGGATTTGCAAAAGTGTACATGCTTTGTTAAGTGTCTAGAGATTCAGATTGCATTGTATGTTGTGAAGTATAATTTGCAGCCGTGATTTCAAAACAAAACAAACACAGAAAAACAGAAACTGCCACGTTTTCTTTCCCCTGTCCATGGAAGTAGTTGATGAATGGTGTGTGCAGTTACATTAACACTCGCAGTCACTCAGGGAGATAGCTGGGCTCGAAAAAAAAGTGTCTTCTTCAGTTAGCCTAGCAAGACACCTTGCACCGAATAGAAGCCCTTAAATCTTGATCACTGTGTACAGTAGATGTTTTCGTGAATGTTAATCACCGAAGTATCAAAGACTTTACCCCTGTCTGATATCAATATAATTGCAGGACGTTTGAGCCTGAAAGCGTAGAAGTTTAGAGGATCTAAAATATAAGTATATAAAATATTCATTGTGTGTGTAATAAGCACACAGAGTGAGTTTTAATCTCTGAATCTTGTATTGGGTTTTTTTTTTTTGTTGTGATCATTTGTTCCTTCACTTCTGTCATTTTCTGTATTTTTCCCTCACTGATGTAGTGTTCTCATTTTGTCTTGGAGAACTATAATTCTATTTTTTATTTTGAGATTTTTTTAAAAAGAAGAGTCTTTTTCGCTTAGGGTTAAGTTACATCAAGTGCTTCAGCTTCCAGACTGCTGAGTCCCAGCAAATGTGGAGCTAAAGTGCTGGATTTAATTTGTCCCTGTTTTGATCCCTTGTCTGTCATGCTTTCATTATTTGAGATTATTAAAATCACATGTAGATTTTAATAAATATAATTTATGACATTAAAAACAAATTATAAGATGTTAAAAACATGTTTTAAGTGGTATTGTTGTACAATGGGGATCCCAATATGTGGATTTAAGAATGTAATAAAGATCTTTTACAGAAAAAAAGAACATGGTATTTTATTTTATTTCTGAGAGCATTTTTCAATGCACTTTATGAAAAGTTGGTTTTCACTTTGGGTCTTCTGGAGGTTTTCTTCTGGCCAGAATGTTTTCTTTGTAATCCCCTCTAAATTAGTCTCAGGTGATGTTTTAGAGGCTGGGGTTGTGGGGCCAGTATGGAGGCTCTGTGAGGGTTGGAATGATGAAATGCAGAAACAGGGCCTCCAGGAACAAAGTTATTTTATCTCCTGCAGATAAGCATTTCAGCTTACACAGTCTCTGCACACATATGCTACTAATTAAAGCATGACAAAGATGGAATAATTTGTGAGTGAGCTATTGACGAAAGATACATTTTGTCTGTGGTATATTAGGTCTACAATGTACAGAGAAGGTAGCCTAAATGAATCCGATTTGTGAGAATAATCAAATGAGTCTTGAGATGGTAAGCAGGGTCATTGTATCAAAGAAACAGATTGAGGAGAAGGAACAGGGACCCAGTGGCGCTCCACAGCTTTCATGTAGCCCCCTCCTAGCTCGAGCAGGTTAGGTTTCCTTAGGCTTTAGCCCACATGGACAAAGTCAAGCCATCATGAAATGATTTGTGAGTAAAGGGCATCTGAGGCATTGACATCCTCCGATCATGGGGCCAAGTTCATTGGTGTTTTCTCAGGGTGTAGGGGTCAAGTGAATGAGGCCAAGTGACCAGGCTTTTATGTGTGTGCTCCCAAATACATGCATAAATGGGTGCAGTGGGTAGAGTCCCCCAGCTTCTTGGAACAGATCATTTTGCATATATATGCATACCCCCACTAAAAAGTTCTACACAACACCAGTAAACTGTACTACGTCAGTATGTAATAGCCTAGGCCTATATGTTGTGTTCATGCATAAAACTCTAAACATTTCCCTACTTGAAGAATATGAAAGTAGACTAGGCTAGGTATATCATTTCACATACCAAATGCAGACACATTGGACCCTGCCAATATCTAAAGCAAGTTAATGTTTACGTGCAGAAGAGTTATTTGCAAATAGTCTACAGTATAAGCTACATCATCAGTATCCATCATAAACACGAGCATCATGTTTGCTAATAGCCTGCAAGGGACGTGGTTGCTATGAAAAACATCTCCATCACCTGAACAGCTCTCTCCTCTAAGGAAAGTGTAATACTGCCACCTGCATGAGACTTTGGAGTGAGAATAGGCCTATTACTATCAATTCTATTTTTCACCAGTTGAGGGTGGTCGAGAGCTACAAGAAAGGAATTACCCTGATTCCGGTTACTTTGTACAATGCAAAGAAAGTATTTTCACGATGAGGAAACTCTAATTGGAAATATTAGTGTAATCGAATATTGCAAACAGGATACATGAAAAATAAACAAAAAGTAACCAACTGAATTTTCTAGCATCAGGCCTAGGCTATACTAGGCCTAGTTCAACTTTTATCTTAGATCAGCTCAACTGGTGGTAAATAGTGAACAGGTGTTTTCTTAAATAGTCAAAAGTCCAGTTTTAAGTTTTAACATGAAATAATACCTGATGGGCAAACATGTCAAATATACAAAAGTATCCTATGTTAGAATAAAAGGACAAATAGCCTTGGTGATGAAAAGAAGAACCAGCAAATTACAATGAATAGACAGCACAAGACATAAAAATCAGTGGTCAAGTTATTGTTGCACAGTCTGACAGACATCCCAACTGACAATTTTATCAAGAGAAAGGCTAAACTTTGCACAGATTTAGTTGACACCTGAAGCCTACAAACTGTTAGACTAGACTAGGCCTACTATTAGATCTCCCATAATATTATGCTTCCCACAGATTGCATGAGTTCTGATTTTTTTGTTGTTGTTGTTGCAAACTAAGGTGCATTGTACTGACAAGCCTGATTCAAATATGATTCATTCTCATAAATCGAGCGAATGAAGCCATAATTTAGTAGATCTCAAAGTCAGTGGGATATGTTTTCTTCCCTTTGGATAGACGTTTTAGTTCAATTCCAATGCATACACTCTCTGTGATTCCACACAGTTCATGCGCATATGGCTACTAGCGCGAAGCATTCATGGACAACGTTAACTAGCTTCCATCAGACGCTGTCTTGCTGGGGAAGCTGCGGACAGCAGTGGCGCAGGATCTGATATCTATGAGAAATTTAATCAACATTTAATATTTTATTGATTTTATTTTCACAACTACAGACGTGTGGAAAATCTCAAGATGTCTGTCGCGGGCTTAAAGAAACAGTTTTATAAAGCAAGCCAGGTTTGTTCATAACTTTCTTCATTTCAAACTTACTCGGCTGCTAACGCTGTCTTGTTAGCTTAGCAGGCTCCAGGCTAGGCAAAGTAGACCCGTTAGCCAGCTACCCTGTCGATACTAACATTATTCCAGAAAGCTAGCTGCTAACTGTCTGTTTTCCCTGGATTTGTAATAACGCAGTTACCAAACCCATTTGAATTGTTGTGCTTATAATGTCAATAGACTTGCATATATGTTGTCTATGATTATCAATCCTTTACTAATGAAAGGCTTTGAAAAGGTTTCAGTTGACGTGAAATGACTTGTTTCGCTTTGCACAAACTTGGGCACGACTTGTAAATTGGAGTTAATTTGTATGGCGCTAGCTAACGTTAAAGTTAGTTGGCTAATGTTTGGATTCCTCTCAGCTTCGTATGCTATACGTTATAAATCTAACAAGTGAAACTCTTTGAAATACATTTTTTACTTTTCATCTAATTGTGTTTCTTGGTGAAGGGTGGCGAAAAATAATGTCGTTTTCTAACTAAAGATAATAGGCGAACAGTAAGAAGCTCCAGCCGAAGGGAGAGTTTCATCGAGACCAAGCAGCAGTTGCTAACAGTGTTTTCCCAAATGTAGTAAACTGAGGTAACGGTATAGTGAAGAATCGAGAAATTATGTACCAGCTATCCCAGATAGTGTCTTTTGGGGGGTTAACGTTAGCATTCATCGCAGTGCAACGACTCTACTAGCCAGACTTCACCTAACGTAACCTACCTCATATACCTTTTTAAACCGAATTTGCCACGTTTGCGGGAAGGGAAGGAGTGGAGGCTCCTTGAATATGCGGAAAAAGGCATCAAAGTTTGTTCGTATTTGTTTTAATTGTCGCTTTTAATCTGTGTAGGAGACAGTGATTGCATAGTATAAAACATTTCATGGTGTTATAATTTGCTGGAAAGTGGTGCGTGTTGTTTTTTTTCCCTTTCATTGCGGTCCTGAACGATTTTTCCTTTGATCCAGCATAATGCTGTGTCTCAGGATCCCTACTCAGAAGGCACAGGCTCCTGTTTCTTACATGATAATGACATGAAAACCTTGTCAATGGAATGCACGCAGGAGATGGAGTGAAATGTTTGACCTACATAATAGCAAACTATATGGCAGGCAGTCAATCGTTATGTCTGTTAATAACAGGTGAATAACCTGCAACATCTGACAACATTATTATCATACATATTTTGTCGGACAACATGCATAGACTAATTTTCACTACTGTACAAACAGAGGGAGAGATATTTCCTATTTGCACTTAGCTGACTTATGCCTCTTTATTTTGTCTGGGTAAGTGAGGGTGCAGGGGATGAGGCAGGGGCTCTGTCTCTCGCTCGAGTGCTGATCTCAGCAGGAAAGACAGCGGGCTCTCTTGCCTAACTTCCTCTCAGGAACCCATCCAGATTCCAGGGGAGCAGATAAAAGCGGGGAGGGGGGGTGCATTGAAAGAAACATGTCAGTCTGACTTGAGTGTTTGAGAGAAAGAGTGAAAGTGTGTGTGTGTGTGAGAGAGAGAGAGAGAGAAAGAGAGAGAGAGAGAGAGCCTGTCAGTTGGCTGGGGAAAATGGAGGGCAGCACTGTGCAGTAAAGTGCTCGTCCCTCTGCAAACCATACGGATGAGGGTCCTGGCTAGCTTGCTGGGTAATTGGACTGCACTGCAGCTGTGGGTCGGTGCCAGCATACCACTACAATCAATACTAGAGAGAAAAACAAGATGTCAGAGCCAGCAAGGCAGACTCCCAAGGAAAGTTGCATTCCAACTCTGACACATAGTTTGTAGGTTCAAGATTCTCTTGCCTATTTTAGACCAAATAGGTCAGCTTGGTGACTCAGGAAGAGAGTTTTTTTTATTATTATGTTGTTGTTTTAAACAAAATTGGCTTCTGGTTGATAGGAATTGGGATGGGTGGTAAAAACTTTCAACAGACATGCAAGGCTACGTTTTTTTTTTCCACTTGCCCTCTTCCTTTTTCCTCAACCCACCACCCACACACACTCACTCACATATGTGCACAGTCACACATCTCCATATGTTCCGCATTGTAGGCTAGTGTTTGTGCTAGCCTATATACTACGAGTCTCTCTGTGGGGGCACATTGCAAGGAATGTTAGGGCTGAGGCGGCACTTGGCATTCCATTGCTGTTTGTGATTTTGTCTTTAATGCATTTCTAGGTCACATATGGTAATGTGCCCCAGCAAGCGTTTGTGTCATGCCACAGTTGCCATGGATATGCTACCCTTTGGGCTGCTTAGTGCTGCAGGCTTTGGCCTTTTTTTTTCTTCTTCTTCTTTTTTTTCTTTTTTTGATCATCCAGAGACTTGACCATCTCGTAAAAGTTGATCCTGCTGTTACAACAGGTCATGCTCTTCTTAGCCCACGTGGAAGGATTACCTCAGCTGACTCTTCCATTCTTGGCGACTAAGGAGAGGGGAGTTCCGAAGTTAATGACCTTGTTATAATTATGTATTTCCATTGAAATGGTTCAATAGATTTGGTCATCGATGTGGATTGCTTTCAGTTTGACACAGAAGTCTTCCTGTAAGCAGTGTGTTCAAGTGCTCTGGAGGGAGTTGAGCTGAGCTGGAATCTGACTCACTGACTTGCCGGTTCCTCCACCTCCTGACTTATCACAATCCCCCTATTCTTCAGCTTAGAGGGTCTCAGCTCCTGTGCCTCTCCTCCTCTCCGACGTATGCAAGTGCGTGAGCTTGTGTCATAGTGACTTCATGCTCTCTCAGTTGTTGTAGAGTTGTGAAAAAAAGCCATTCATTCAACATGGACCTCATTTGCCTGAAAAGTCTCTCTCTTTCTCTCGGTCCGCTGACTTTTTGTTAATGTTCACCCAAAAGCGAACAATAGTTTTAACGGGTAAGTCCTTTATTCAGCTCAGCAACTGGCATATGGCTCACCCGATGTGTTGTTTAGGCTTTGCCTATTGGGCCTACTTGACAATGACCCACAATTCCATGAGGTCTGTGTCAGCTTACCCTCTGACCAGGGATCAAATTTATTACCAAATCATTAGCCAAATGCTGGTAAATTCCAAAAAGGGTGGCTGGTAGGTTTCAGGCAATACCGATTTATTGTTGAATGGCTGGTCATACTGATTTAGGCGACTGTTGAATGGCTGGTGAATTTCAATGATGTATCCATCAGTGGCTCATATCACCATATGGGAAAGAGGTTGTGTTTGGGTTGGTTTTACCTATGACCGCTGAGCTGTTTGTGTATCATGTTTGCCTCGTGGCTGCCAAAGTTTACAACCCTGACTTTATCAAATGGCAGGCAGCACCCGCCCATACGCTCAATCAGCCATTTAGATGATATGCTTTAGTTCTCGTGGTGAGGGATTTGGAGAGAGGGAGCGAGAGAGAGAGAGAGAGAGAGAGAAGAAAAGTCTTTAATAATTAATCTCCTTTCCGTGCCCTGACTGGTGCTTTCGTCATGGATATACAAACAGCCATTCTTCGCTGGCTTTGTGAAGTGAAGCCCCCTGTGTGTAGCATGGAGCGTATCACACTCATCTCAGTCAGCTCATAGGCTAATTGCTGAAAGGCCCCCAGGGATGTGAAGATCACCGCCTCTGGCCTAAACATCTCTGTTCACGACAGGAGCACAAAGCACACTGTTATGAACATGGGTGGTGAATGCTAGGCAAACAGCTGGCCTGTTTCTTTTGGTCTAGTGCTGCAGTGTTGGCAGTTGTTGCTGTTCATTTGAACATTTCAGGGAGTGACTACACAATGTTTTGAGTACCGGTGCCCCCCCCCCCCCTTTGGTTTAGTTCCATGTTGTTGCTGACCAAGCTTAGACCATTAGACAGTTGTTACTGTAATGTACATTTGTACATTTTTGGGGGGAGTGACCACTCCTTAAGAATGTGCTGGAGAGGCATTATGCTGTCTTTCACAGGAAGGGAAGTGGTTTGCCTTGAGCAGGAAAAAAAAAACAAAAACCTTCAGAACTGTTACGGTCAGATGGATGACCTAGAAAAAAGCTCAAGGAAAAAAAATAAAAGAAAAAGTGGAGAGAGGAAAAACACGAAGGGGGGAAATAACTTGCTGTAGTGTGTGCGTTTGAGTGTATCTGTGTGTGTGTGTGTGTGTGTGTGTGTGTGTGTGTGTATCCTGAGTTCCCCTCCATAAAAGAGGCATGTGTTTTAAATTAACAAATTCGCTGATGTCACTTGAAAAGCACGTCAAACACTGTCACTGTTCAAATGAACGTTGCCTCGGAGGAGAAAAACACATGCAACGGTCAGCATGCTTGTTGAAAACTGTATAATGTCCCCAAATAGCAGAAGACTGTGTGATGGACCCGGCTGAGCTGCGGGTCACATCCGTTTGAGTCAGCCACCGCTGTCTTTGATGCTCTTCGTCTGTGATGTCCCGTGTGTGCGATGCTGGCTTTTCTTTGCTGTTGCAGATGTTGTTTTTCTCGTGTGTGTGTGTGTGTGTGTGTGTGTGTTTGTGTGTGTGTTTGTCTGTGAGGGAGAACCGCAACAGCATTCACCTTAGTGTAGGAATTCCCTGAGTTGTGAAGTCTGTGGCTCCAACGTGTTCAGACGAAACCCCTTATTCCAGCTGTGAGCAGTGCAGTTTGAACCCTAAAGGCCACCTAAGGAATGCACTGCAAAACCTGCTTTTGAATGTAGTGCAAAGCATTATGGGTATTCTCCCATGCACACTGTTTTGCAATGGCCTCCCCAGTACACACAAATGTCTATGCTTACTTAAACTTTTTAAAAGTAAATAATGCATTCCTATCATTGTCATTGTATAGTAAAAATACTTTGTTCGTTTGGAATTGCAGGGAATGTGTGGGTTTTGTATCCAGACAGTATGCTGCACATCAGGAAGTACTAGGCCTGGGGGGAGGCAGGAGAGTGGAAGGTGTACTTTCTTTACGCGTCTTCAGAGTGAAAGAAGCACTGGCTCGGAAGGTTTTTTTCCACAGCCTATGGAGGGTGTGTGTGTGTGTGTGTGTGTGTGAGTGTGAAGCCTAAGCTGGTAAAGCTTAGCACAGAGTAACAGTAGCCTAGTGCTCCAGCAATGATCAACAGCAGGGCAGATCCTGTGTCTCACGAGGTGGCAACTCCATTGTCCACAGGTGGGGAAGTTGCCATACTTAAAGTGATCTTGTGGGCTCTGGTTTCCTTTGGCTCTGTTGTGCAAGATAACGAGAGGGAGAATTACTCAATAGGGGCCACCAGTCTCAGATGAACCCCATACGTTTCTCATAATGTTGGCTGGGGACATTTTGTGTCACATCCATAATGCCAGTAAAGTGGTATGTGTTTGCATGATGTAAATGAATATCGTATTTGAGGATTTACTTTATTCAGCTGTAGATCAGACTTAGAAAAAAATGTATAAATATTTGATTTGCCTGATACTGTGCCTGCTTGTGATCTGGCCGTAGTGTTGGAATTGTCCAGGTGATTTTTTTTTACCTAATGTCCTCTCCGCTTTCTGTGTACTAATGTTGTCCAGAGGCTCAAAGCTGCCTTCACACATAAAAAAGCAGCTCAATTGAATTTTGAAACTCAAATTTGTTTGCCTGAAGAAACAACCCATTACTCATTGCAAAGCCTTATGAATACGGGATGGGTCACTTAAAGAAGTAATTACATTTCAAGTTGTAAAGGTTTTCGTCCTCCCCTGTTGTCGTAAATACTGTGTGTGGGTGTGTGTGCACGGCACGCGTGTGCTGGTACATGTACTTACACGTAGGTGTATAGTCATTCTGACCCTTAAGACAAATTCAAAACTGGATCAGGCTTCAATCTGTCCCATCAGATCACAGTGTTGTATCTCATGTCCTTGTGCACACTGACCTTTGGAATGTGTTAGCATATGGATCAGAAGGCTATCTTGCTAAAGCGAAAGTAATGTTTGGTATTATTTCACAAATCTACCACTTGTAGGCCTATTGGATGTGTCTGCTTGACATCTTAATGTCTGGTTGGGTGCATCATCGGTAAAGCTAATAAAGTA
>JASCQY010000002.1:18845320-18856926 GCA_030264315.1 Sardinella tawilis
TGTGTGTGTGTGTGTGTGTGTGTGTGTGTGTGTGTGTGTGTGTGTGTGTGTGTGTGTGTGTGCGCGCGCTTGTGTGTGAATGTATGTTTGCAGGTGTGTGTTTGTGTGTCTATGAGCTCATGTATGTGTGTGTGTGTGTGTGTGTGTGTGTATGTGTGTATGTGAGAGAGAGAGAGGTGGGAGAGAGGTGGGAGCAGGGAGAGCAGTCATGTCAAAGTGTGGTCTTCACACCTCCCACCTGGTCGTGCCACTCTGCCCCGTTGACAGCGGCACTGGTGTGTACAGCATGTTCCCTTGCCTTTCTGCCTGCAGGAGTAACCCAGTCCCTCTGGCCTCTCTCTCTCGCTCTCTCTCACTCTCTCTCTCTCTCTCTCTCTCTCTCTAGCTCCCCTTTCTCCCTCTCTGCTTTCAAATTCAAGGCATACTTTATGCTCACTGTAAACTGGGGCAGATGGGTCACAAAGTTTAAAGAGAAGTTCAAAACCTAACATTGGCCTTCTGTGGCGCCTCCTGTTTATTTTTCCCCCATGATGGGACAGTGTGATTAGATCTCAACATCTCCTCCATTATGCGCCTGTCACCAGATCGCTGTTCCATGCTCTCCACTCGATCTCTCTTTCTCTCTGTGCCACAACATGCTCTCGCCTAAACAAAGCAGCGGAGATGGATCTAGAAAGTCCTCAGCTCAGCGACGCTAAGCTGGCTAACTAGATAGCTGCGAGCCGCTCCTGTGTGGCCGTGCTCAGCCATGTCATGAATGCAGGCCCTGTCCAGGAAAAGTTGAACCTACATCTGGCACGGCTGCAGATGTGCTGCTGCTGCTGCTGTTGCTGGTAGTGTCTCTCCACCCAGGCTCTGGCCTGTTGAGAGAGAGAGAGAGAGAGAGAGAGAGAGAGCGTAGAGTAGAGGCAGGCTGTTTTCTCATTCCCCATCCCCCCATCCTCTCCCCTTCCCAAAAGTTTACTCTGTGGGCCGCTCTGCAGGTCGTTAGCATTTTTTCCTCTCTTTGGGGGGGGGGGGAGGAAGACGACAAAAAAGTGTGTGTGAGGGATCTGAAAATGCTCATTCCTCGCCATTATATAATAAAAGAAATTTATGCCAGACATTTGAAAGTGACAGTTCATCTTGGTCTCCTTATAGCTTTCATTTATATGAGTGATTTATTTTGTTGTGAACCAGCATACCCACAGTGACAGCGACAGTTGCTCCACTTTTGGAATTGTTATAACAATAAATCACACACAGTGAGTTCAGACCTAGAAGTGAATGTACTAAATACTCTGAAGAATTTTGGCATGTATGGCCATGCATGAAAAATAAATTCTTTAGGTTTCTGTGTGTTCAAAAAGATGCGTTCCAAAGCTGTTTCCTTCCTGGTTTGTGTTTATGTTTATGTGTGTGTGTGTGTGTGTTTGTGTGTGGAGGGTCTTGTGTAGTAGTGATGTAATCCCCCGCACCCCCCTGTGTTTTGTAGAAAGTAGATGTGACCAGCAAAGCAGTGGTGGAGGTGATCTCCAAAACCTCTGAGTACCTGCAGCCCAACCCAGGTAAGAGTCCCCATTAGCACCACTGGAAAACCCTATCTTTCCCAGACTGGGCGCCAGAGTACTGACGTGATAGAAGGAACACTGCAAGAAATAGGTGCAAGGAATATGCTTTGCTTTTCTATATGCCAACCGTATTGGATTGAATAATACAAATGCAGATTAAGTAGTAAACACGTCTTGTCTGTAATATATTTATATGATATTTTTATATTTGGAGAGACAGCGCTTCATCAATTGATTTACTTGCCAGAAAGTGTGCCAGTGCGGCCCTGAATGGGGATCAGATGGCTAGGCTCCTTGCACGGCTTCAGTTTTCAGGCCAGATCGGCTCCACAGGGGACCCTAGTTTGTTCCAGGACACTGTCATTAGGGGATGAAGGTTCACATCCGAGACACAGGCCACTGACGTTGTCTCCTTAGTCTTTCAACTATTTGGTCTGTGTCTGTGTGTGTGTGTGTGTGTGTGCGTTTGTGTGTTTACTCCACAGCGTCCAGGGCCAAACTGTCCATGCTGAACACCATGTCAAAGATCCGTGGCCAGGTGAAGAGCCCTGGCTACCCCCAGGCAGAGGGCCTGCTGGGGGAATGCATGGCCAAATATGGCCGTGACCTCGGAGAGGAAACCAACTTTGGTGCGTTCAAGCTCTGTGTGTGTGTGTGTGTATTTTTTTTTGTGTGTGTGTGTGCACGTGCATTTGTGTGTGAGGACATGCGCAAATTTTGTTGTTTGTGTCTGTGTGTTTACTCTGTATTGCTGTGCTAAAGCTGTGTATTCACTGTCTGACCTGAGTGGCGTGCGCTGTTTGTGCTTCAGGTGGTGCACTGTTAGATGCTGGTGAGACCATGAAGAGGCTCGCTGAGGTCAAGGACTCCCTCGATATCGACGTCAAACAGAATTTTATTGATCCCCTGCAAAACCTCTATGACAAAGACATTAGAGAAATACAGGTACTACAGACACACACACATACACACACACACATACACACACACAGAATGGCAAGCATAGTGATGTCACTTTTGCAAAAAAAAATGTTATTGATGTTGTGGCGATTAATGTTTTGCTGAAACTTCTGACCTTTTATCTTGCTTCCTCTCCTTCAAAGACAGTTTGTCTTGAGTTTCATTTGTACCGTCTTATGTTATCATGTGTATCAGTCATATTTTTTGAGCCATTTTTTCATCCTGTGTACATCCATTAGCCTTATGTATAGAGGAGGAAAAAAGCAATACATTTGTAAAAAAGGAGAAAGAAAAAAGAAAAAAAATGTAGATGCATGTTCAAGCAATTCATGTTCTTGTAGTATGCTATAATTTCATCAGGTTGTGAATTTGGTTAATGTACCAATATATTTACACCTAATTACATTTATTTAACAAAACATGTAAATAATATCATTTGCACTGTGAATATCAATTTTCCCAGTTAACAGGAGTGACAAATAGATTGCTTCCCACTTATGTCCATTTATTTGAATCCTGGGTAGCCCTAGTTCCAGTTTTCAAGATGGCTGTTCCTGTTCACTGAAAATAAGAGCTGTAGATATAAGCTGTTTGTTGGTGGTGCTGTCTTTAGAAACAATAGTGTTGGACTACTATCTGATGCTATGTTGACATTTGTTTGTGGTAGTGGCTAATAGTTTGTTGCCAACTGGCGTTGCTAAATCTGTAAACAAGTCGTAGTCATTCTTGCTATTCTTAACATTGATTTCCACCACCAGCAGAAGTGGCTGAAGTTGTGGAGTGTGTAACTTTGCGGCATTGTAGCCGAGCCATTCGCTAGCAGCTCTACACAGACCCTGTGTAGCAGTGCAGTTCTGCATGCAGGGTTCCCACGGTCATGGAAATTCTGGAAAAGTCATGATTGAAAATTAAAAATGTAATTTTCCAGGCCTGGAAAAGTCATGGAATATTAGTTTGTCTTTAAAGCAACTATAGCGTTCTGTTAAGTTATCATTTGCTATTATGACTACCGTACTTCCGAACCAGCTGCTCCAGCATGAATGTAACATGTGACGAAAGTTGTCTCTATCACCATTGTCAGTATTTTGAACATTTAAAAATCTGATACCATACCATAATGTGAGTGGAAAGGGCTAACATTTTACATTTAGCCCCAAAAGTATGCTAAGTTCTACACATTTAGAGTGCCCTATGGTCAGGGAAATGTTTTGGAATTTCGTCAGTGAAAAAGAGTGGGAACCCTGTGCATGTATCAGTCACTCATTACCTCTGTGGCCAAGGAGATTACACTGCAAGTCTATTTTTGCTGTTAGCCACAAGCATCATGCCTTAAACATTACGTTTTTAACTTGATTGTGTGTCGCCTCACTCAGGCACTGTTTTTGAGTCACAACCAGCACAAATAGAGAGTCAAAGCAGTCCTGTCACCATGTAGTCACTTAGCAGGTTTAGAAAACAAACCTCAAGCCCAGGATAGATATTATTCAGTGCATTGGCATCAGAACATTTGCTCACTATGTCTCTATATACCACACAGTTCTCAGTTCAACCAAAGCCCTGGAGGAAGTTGCACACCATCAGACACTGTACTGATGTAGAATAGTATCTTACTGTATGCAACAAAAAGGAAGAAATATGTGTAGTATGTGCTGCTCAGTTTAAGGGATATTTCCCTTTTAAACGGTATTTCAACGCTTCATCAGTTAGCACTAGCCACTGTTTTGCTATTCGGTCTATATTGTTCCAAATGTTCTCTATCCTTTATCGATAAACAACATTCTGTTACCTCAGTCAACAGGGCTATGCTTTGAAATGTGCTAGAATTCATAGTTTTCAGTAATGTCACTAGAACGGCTACCTCACAGGCAAGAAAACGCTGTCTTAAGCATTTATTTGGCCCTTGTACACATCTTGATGAGAATTACCCGGTTGAAAGTTTCAAAGCACAAACAAGTACGATTTGTTGTTTATTTTTTTACCGTAAGGTTATGAGCCTTGTGAGCAGTGAGGGACAAACATTTCCAGTCGTTAGCAGATTATTTGATGTAGATCTGTAAATATGTACCGTATAGTAAAGTTAATGTGGGAAGTAAGAAGGATGTGTTTGTCCTCTTTTGCAGCACCACTTGAAGAAGCTGGAGGGCCGTCGCCTGGACTATGACTACAAGAAGAAGCAGCGTCATGGGAAGATTCCGGACGAGGAGGTGAAGCAGGCACTGGAGAAGTTCCACGAGTCCAAGGAGGTTGCAGAGATCAGCATGTACAACCTGATGGAGACTGATGTGAGTACCTGAGAGGTTAGCGCTAGAGGGGATATGCTGACGGCCTTGAAGCGGCAAACTCCTACAGTTACAGTTACAAAAGTGAATGGAAAAATAAAGCAAAGGTTTTTGTTTTCTTTTTTGGGGTGGGGAGGGGGGCAAAGTGTATATGTTTTTACTCTCAGAGTTTTAAAAATATTTTTAGATTGTTTAGGTATCCATAGGTCACTTGCCATTGTTACAAGGCAGAGACATTTCTTTTTTTCCTTTTCTTTCTTTTTGTCTTGCTTTGTTCATTTGTTTTTTTTTCTTGCATGTTTACTTTCTCTCTATCTTTCTTTTTTTCTTTGTTTTATTTTTTTCTTTCATTTTCTTTTCATCCCTTTGTTCTTCCTGGTTGTGTTCCCCCTCCTCCTCCATCTCCTCCTTTTCCTGTTCCTCATCTCTCTCTCTTCCTCCCCATCTTTGTGCTGATGGATTACAGTGCCATCTGCTGTACAGACGCCGGCCCTGGGGTTACACCCATGCAGTCATGTAATAATGACACCGAAACTCTCCTGCTTTCCGTTGATCCCCCACCACATGGAGAGACATGTTTGTTTGCTTGTTTGATGTTAACATCTGTTTAAGTCACTAGACGCTATAATAATTTCCCATGTATAAGTAATACTGTGTATAAACCACATGACTGTGTTGAATGCAAATTTGTATAAACAAAATCAAACAAGTAACATGTGTACCTGGTGTTGACCACAGTGCCCAATAACCCAATGAATCAGGCTCAGGATCAACCAGTTTATCCTTCAGATTACATACTAGTCTGTATGTGAATGCATATTATGTTTTGTTACAGGGAAGTTCCATGTGGCAACTGTGTTTGCATATTTGGCAATGAGATGTTTCGTGACAGTGTCTGCCTGTTTCTGTCTGGGTTTTGTGTGTGTGTGTGTGAGTTGTGTTTGTGTGTGTGTGTGTGTGTGTGTATTTGCGCACGTACCTTTCTGTCTGTTAGCAGATCGAGCAGGTGAGCCAGCTGTCCTCCCTGGTGGAGTCTCAGCTACAGTATCACCGGCAGGCAGTGCAGATCCTGGATGAATTATCCGAGAAACTCAAAGAAAGGTGTGTGTGTGTGTGTATGTGTATGTGTGTGTAATATATTCCATAGTCCATTAAGTACGTAATGAACAGAATAAAGATAGTATTTTGTACTATAGTATCAATATAGGTTTTAGTGTAATAAACTGACTATTAATAATTCCAAACACATATGACATACATTAACTCCCCCCCCTCCCCCCTCTCCCCTTGCTAGGATAAGTGAGGCACAGCTGCGCCCCCGCAGGGAGTACATCCCCAAGCCCAAGCCAATCTTCGAGTTCTCAGAGCCTGACCAATCAAACGGCGGCTTCACGCCACCTGTAGCTGCTGCTCCTCCTCCTGCCCGCAACTCAGGTGAGGCACACACCTGGGCCACTGGACGTAGGGACAGGAATGGACCTCCAAGGAGGGGGTATAGAGTTGGAGTCGGTGCTCTTTCTCTCTCTCTCTCTCTCTCTCTCTCTCTCTCTCTCTCTCTCTCTCTCTCTCTCTTTCTCTCTTTCTCTCTCTCTCTTTGCCCTACTGACCACCGGTCAGACTGGGAGAGAGAAAAAGAAACACATTGTGCTTTGTTCATCTCACTATGAGCTGGTGGCAGGGTGTGACGAGACCGCTTGGTTGTGTGTGTGAGGTAGTGTGTGTGTACACACGCTCATATGCACAAGTGAGTGTATAAGTGAGAGAGAGTGTATGTGTGTGTGCGTGTGTGTGTGAGAGAAAAAGAGCGTGAGTTGAGTGAATTGGTCTATGTCTGAGGGTGTACACACACTCATGTGCAGAAGTAAGTATGTAACAGAGAGAGAATGTGTGAGTGAGTGTGTGTATGTGTGTGTGTGTGAGACAGAAAGAGAATGGGTAGGTCAAAGGATGCAGCTGCCAGCTATTCCGCTCTCCGTCCTCTCCAGTGATCTCACTGTGTGTGTTTCCCTCTCTGTGCTCTGATACCATCAGACCCCTACCTCCAGTTTGGCCGCTCGTCAACACGGAAACCCAGGCCGCGTGAGTGCAAACCCAGAGCGCTTTCGTTTGTGCGTGTGAACAAGGGCTGGCACGCACTTGCGCGGAACCCGCTCGGCGCTCGGTGACAAGCTACGGACAAGCAGCTTGTGAAGGGTGTTAAATCGAGAGCATGCTTCCAGAATCAACAGAGCGCTGCTTTGCCCTTGTGTGTCATATAATTACGCTTTTTATTTAGGAGCCAAAGGGGGATAATGGAAAACATCTTCATATTTGTAATGGTGGAGGAATCGGGTCATCCAATCTGCTTGATTGATTAGTTGTTGGTTGAAAAGCTAACCTTTCCATGCGTTCCCCTATACTATGGTTGTTAACTACCTTTCAGCTTTTGTGGTTGCATGACAGTTGCCCGTTGCTAACCACCAAAGTTGCTAACTGGTTAGCAACTATGAGGTTGAGGAACGCACCCTTAAACTGCTGGGAAGCATGATCATTTGATTTAATTCAGAAAGTCCAACAGGCGTCTGGTCAGCTCGGCGCCTGCGGTTGATTGCATTGGGATTACACAGTGGGAATCAGCTATGTGATCAAGCAATCAGAAAATGACTATTGGCACAGTGATTTAGTCACTGTTTGGGGGCACAGTGGGTTAAAACAAATTCACACACACATACACGCACACTTTGATTTATGTGACATGGTTGGATTCATTATTATTCCCTTTTGTGTTGAATACCATTTTGATCCTAAAGTTGAATAGGTTGCATGTTCCCACATTACTACTTATTAAGGACAGTCCAATCCTAGGAATAGTTAATGAAACAGACACCGGGTAGATATACATCAGCGGGCAGAAGAGGAAGCAGGCTTGTCCTCGCACTGGGCCACACATGGCACAGCAGGAAGCTCTGACATTGTTATTCAGAGGAAAGTGAGTTAAAGATTTACGAGGTGCAATGGAAAGAAGGTCAGTATTCACTATACGTCCATATTGGAGGGCATCTCGTGGAATGTCCAGTGTTGGGAAGGTCGTTGGCAGAACTCTGCATTTGGCAGGCAGTATTGTAAATACCCTCCCGTAACCTACTCGTGATTCTTCTCTGTAGGCACACGTAGGACGGAGTTTGTTCAGTCAGCAAGGGTGTAGAGGTTAAGGTGTGTTTTAATGTCAGTTCACAAGAATAAATGTCACATCAGAAAATAGGTCTCACTTCAGAGCTTGCAAGAAGAAATAAAGTTAAGTTAAATTAAGTTGCTTTTCTGAAAGTCAGACTAATTTCAGCCGACTTTCTGCCCTCTGTGTCTCCATCCAGTTTATGGATGCTATTTTTGTGCAAAAGGCCCCTCCTTTGTATAACACCCTTCTCTCGTTCTCAGAATTTACTCACAACACTGGAGTGTTGAGAAGGAGGCTAACATGCATACTATGGGATGCGAAACTCAAAATGGCCTAATACTGATTGCGATGATTTCTCCATTCTGATAGTTTAGTTTTATGTTTTTCTTGTAATCACATTATTTATTTTTGTTGGGTTTATTTAGTAAAGAAAGGGATACATACTGTATTAATAAATATACCAGCATATAAACAAAGCACACAATGCCAGGTTTCTCAAATCATAAATGACTGTAGGATTAAATGTTCCACCACAAGGTTGCATCAGATTTGTGTTGTTTCTGTTTGAAATATTGAAGCAGCAGAGGGACTCGAGCAGGCTGTCTTATCTACCCAGTGGTCTGTATGAAGACTGATTAGCTGACTTGTAGCACTGCTTTTCTACGAGTTGTGACCAATGACCAGTGACCAATTCTTACTGCTGTGTTTTTCATGAGAATAGAATCTAGATCATGTGTGTTGCCTGTATTTTCTGTAAGGTTTGTTTTGTGAAAAGGGATGCATATTAACAAATATACATTGTTGCATTGCTTTTCTACCAATTTTCATTCATGGGCCGTTCTTATTATTTGTTCTACATTTGTTGTACATTTGTACTCTTACATTTGTAGTAAGATCTGGAAGTAGGTTGGGCATTGCTTATATGCTGTATACCTCAATGGTTGTTAGTGTCATGTAATCAAATCACGAGTACCACCTGCTTCTCTGTTCCGCTCTCTAAATACAGCCTGGCCACTGTGTTGTGAATCTGTTAACATAATGTGATTTCAGAGAAGCGAGTATGGGGCTGGTGGCTGGTTTAACGGCAGTGTGTGACAGGCTGTTTGAGTGTCGGTGAGAATGTAGGCACAGGGACAGAAGCGCGGAGAGCGACGGTCCATAAGACAACATGATCAGGCAGTGTGCCAAAAACACCACTCAGTTGGGTCTCAGGTCTTAGTGCTGAACACCCTGCTTGTCCGAAAACTGAAGCTGTAGGCTAACTGTGTGGTTTAAGACTAACCCCAGCAAGGTGTGGAAAATGTGAAGGTCTGGACTAACATGGCTTGCAGTGTGATGGCACCAAATGAGTCCTTGAAAACCATGTGTAATCTAATATGTTTCTGATGTGTTTGTGTGTCCTAACACAGCTTGGGTGTGGTATGGGACAGCTCTGATAGAACAGCTGCCAAAGCAGATGAGAGAGCGAAAGACAGCTCTTTACTCTGCTTTGATAGTCTGCACACAAGTCTGCATGTGACACATAC
Organism: Sardinella tawilis; assembly: GCA_030264315.1. Taxonomy (NCBI): domain Eukaryota; kingdom Metazoa; phylum Chordata; class Actinopteri; order Clupeiformes; family Clupeidae; genus Sardinella; species Sardinella tawilis. The sequence continues at coordinate 18,854,790 of JASCQY010000002.1, forward strand.
TGTTGATCTAATGGAGTTTCTGTTCTCTCTTCTTTTCTCTGTCACTCTCTCTCTCTCTCTCTCTCTCTCTCTCCCTCCCTTTCTTCTTCCTTGGCCCTTATAATTCTTGCTTATCTTACTCATCCCCTACTTTCAAACCATGTTACCACCATTTCCCTTGTGTTGCCTCTCTTTTTTTCTCTGTTCTGAATTCTCTCTCTCTCTCTCTCTCTCTCTCTCTGTGTGTGCTGTGTTCTCTCTCTCTTTCTCTCTTTTTTTCTGTCTTCTGGCACTTGTCTCTGTCGTCTTTTGTCTTCTGGCTCCTCTCTCTCTTTGTCAACCCCCCTCTCCACAGCCTCGGAGCAGCCATGCTGTAAGGCGCTGTACGACTTTGAGCCGGAGAACGAGGGAGAGCTGGGCTTCCACGAGGGCGACATCATCACCCTGACCAATCAAATTGATGAAAACTGGTACGAGGGCATGCTACGTGGCCAATCAGGTTTCTTCCCCCTCAACTATGTGGAAGTGGTCGTCCCGTTGCCTCACTGAGGCCCTCCTGAAGACATGGGGGAAGAAGGGGATGAGAGAGAGGGAGAGAGAGAGAGAGAGATAGATAGATAGAGGGAGGAAAGGAGAGGAGGGAAAATGAGGAGCCCGTTTGAAGTTGTCCTCGGTCTTCACTCATGCTCACCACCACGGCTTTCGTAACCTGTACTCTGGCACTTTGTCACCGAGACTCTCGAAGAGAGGGAAACTTCCGGAAGAGGGTGGCTTCTCACATTCCATCACAGACAAGATAAGACAATAGGTAAATAAAAGAAGAGAGAGAGAGAGAGAAAAGAGACCTTCTTAAAACACATCTGAGAAATAACAAGGACAATGACAGATGGACTGACAGCAAGTGAAAATGGACCTAAACACCACCACCACCACCCCCCCTCCCCCCAGACACACACACACACACACACATTTATACAAACAGAAACACACTCACACACATTTTTTAAATTATAACTTAGCATTTTTTCTATGTCCTTTTGTGTACCACAGGTTATCCCAAAATGAGACACATGTCAAGTTAAGTAGGATTGAACCAGTCTTTGGTTGGGGGGACTTTGGTAAGCATTACTGATAGCAGTAGCCAGCCAGCCAGTCAGGCCTCAGTAGAAACGCACCCCCCCACCCCCCCAAAAGAAACCCTGGAGTAAACCCAGTCTCCCTGTAACTATTTTAACATTTGGTTGTGGTAAGAACTCAAGGGGTTTATAGGGCAGGAATGTGGCTCGTGGTTGGAAGGCCCCGTTTGCTCTGCACTGGGCTGCATTGGCGTGTCTCGGGTAGCTGTCGCATAGCTGCCCCTGGGACTCCTTGGCACTCGGACAGCAGTGGTGCTGAAATGGGGGCATTCTCTGGTCTTCTCAAGGCGAAACTGCATGTCTGACCGCAGTCTGCAGTGGCCAGTGGAGATCACTTGTGTATGCAACACTAGCTCCCCCTGCTGACCAGCCTGAGCCACACATCCTTGTCAACTACCAGGGCCGTTAAACCCTCGTTTTAAAAAAACAAACAAAAAAAAAGATCTAGTGCGGGTTAGTTAGCATTAGCGTGCTAGTATGGATAATCTGCTATGTGTCAGAACTGGAGTGCTAAGCATGTCTGAGCCATGGGGAGCACACCCAGATTAGGTCCTCTCTGTAGATAATCTTGTTTTCATATGAAAAAAAAACAAGTTTGCTTGAAAATGGGTCCTAAAATAGCATTTTTTTTTTTTACTTTGCACCAACTGTTAATGTTTGCACCTTGGATATCATGTTGAACTTGATTGTAGAAGGGACCTCTGTGTGTGAGTGTAAGTAACTTTGATGGCTCGTTGACTAGAGAAAGATGTTATCACACTACAGTCAGCAGAGATTAGAACACTAATATTATAAGTTGGGGAGAAGGGGTCAAGCACATTGTTTTTTGTTTGTTAAAAAAATCACAACACCCCTCCTCTTCCAAAATAATTTTTATAAAACATTTGTCCTTTGATTGGTCTATTTTTGTATCCACCTCACTGAGGAAACACAGCCAAAAAGAATAGAAAGAAAGAAAGAAAGAAAGAAAGAAAGAAAGAAAGAAAGAGTGAATGAATCAGTGTAATAATGACTTAATCTCA
>JASCQY010000002.1:18857026-18874283 GCA_030264315.1 Sardinella tawilis
AGAAAGAAAGAAAGAAAGAAAGAAAGAAAGAAAGAAAGAAAGAGTGAATGAATCAGTGTAATAATGACTTAATCTCATGACCTGATTGCCTTGTAACCATTAGCTGCCTGTGTGTCGAGTGCCTCTCCTGATTCAATTACTCGGGTCTGTCTGTCTGACTGTCTGTCGTGCTTAAATTATCTGTTGCTCTAAAGTGCTCCTCTGCACCTGATGCTGCTGGCAGTGTCTCAGTGTCTCACATGCCTCACCACAAGCAGGTGAAGATTTGTGTGTGTGTGTGTATATGTGTCGAGTGTGCACGCACGCAAGCATGCACACACACACATACACACAAACCTCATATTTCTGTTGTCAGATATTTTTCATACACCTACACTGCATAAATCAACACTTGTTATTCTAACTCATAGTAATCACTTAGCACTAGCCATTGAGTTGACCTGGATTGCATCATGTCATGCATTAATGAAAAAAAAAAAAGGTTTTTGTGGCCTTGTGCAGTAATAGAGAAGAGAAGAGACTTGTATGCCACACGTGCTTTGTCTATGTTTTTGCTCGTTTGAAACAGTCTTAAGTAGAGAGCCATTTAAATAGTCCTTCTTGTTTAAATCAGTGTAATAATAGGTGGAACTCACTGTAAGCGGTTTCTATGGTTTCTATGAGAGTAAAACAGATGGCCTTACCTTTCAGTTGCCCCAACATACAGTGACTTAAGTCCCACCTGATATTGCTTTTTACCCCGACATTCACACATACACACTCACATTTACACACACTTACACTTCACAGCTCCTCTCTGCACCGTCCACTCACTCACACCCCTCACTTCCTACATTGTTTAATTTTTTTTTTTTTTCCTGGCCTTGTATGTGATTGCATCGTCTCTGTCGTTTGTATATCTTGTGTACTGGTGCAGACTGGATCTGGACAGTCGAAACAGTGTTTTTGAAAAGCATTTGAGGGAAATGGAGTAAAAAAAGTGAAAGATTTTTAAGACAAAAAAAAGAGGAAATGTGTGTGCAAAAGGTGCATTAGTGCCTTTTTGATTACAAGAGGGAGACATCTAACACACCAAACAAAATTAACAATGTTCCTTGCGTTATAATTTTTTTGTGATTTTTGTTCCGTCTTTTCATTGACAAAGGGCTCCATTCATTTCAAGTTGAGGCGTTTGCTGTGTACAGATTGTAGTGCATGTGTACACTTGTCTCTTCAACACTACAGATTTTTAAAAGGGTTATTTCTGTCTAATCCATCAGAGTACCATGATGTGAACTTCAAAAGAAAAAAGAAAAATATTCTGGTACTCCTTAGTATTATTATTTTATACAAATACATAAATATATAAATATATACATCTCTGGAAAAATTTCTGTTTTTAAATTAATCGTTTGCATGTGGGTCTATACCTAAAAGCTCATGTTATAGTTTTAAATGTCTTGTATGTCCTGATGAATTTAACTGTAGTAGCCTAGATATTCTCCAGTATTTGTACTTGTCATGGCCTTTTCTCCATCTTTACATAAATAAATGTATGAAAATATCAATCAGTGTTTCCATTGAATGTTGATCTGCGAGTGTTTGATTCTTGAGCTTGGTATTTACTCGCTTAGGCCGCGAACACACCAAAAGCAGATTTCTGCTTGCAATCTGCGTTGCGCTTCCAGCTGATTTTTAGGTCGCGAACAGACTTTTTTAAATTTAGATTTTTAAAAAGTCTGCCATGCACATTCCATTGTTGACAGTTATCATGCTTGTGACATGAGGCCAATTTTTTTCATTTCTCCGCCTTGAGTAGAACTTTTTTCTACTCGTTCTGCTCGGAGCTTTGTTCTGCTTTCTGCCTTGCGCAGATAATTGGCGCAGAATCTGCTCACTTCCAATAAGAAATAACAGAAAATATCGGCCTCGTCCTAAAAAATCCGCCTTTGGTGTGTCCGCGGCCTTAGTGTTAGTTGCTAGTTCACTATTCGGTCTATGTTGCATCAAATTTTCCTGTTCTTTTTCCTACTGACAGCACTTGGTGACCTGGATGGTACAGGGGTTAGGAGAGATACTGGGATTCAGTCCCATTCCCCCATTTTGAGCAGCTGAAGCTGAAAGCACACAAACTTGTAAATGAAGACACAGAGGTCTGCTGTGGTCAACTGTTCCAGTGTACATTTATGTTTAAGGTATTCAGCAGGTTTAAAGGCATAGTTCCAATCTTTCCCAACTTTCACATGACACAAACCTACCACATAAAAACAGACAAAATGATGAATTTCTTGCAGGAACCAATAACAGACACGGAACCAGGTTTGGTTCCTTTGGAATGAATCATCCCCCTCTACTAATTGTCTGGCCGACAACAGTGTCCACTCCACCCCCCCCAAAAAAAATGTAACATACATTCACATCACATACTGTAACTAGAAACATCATCAGTGATACAGACCGAACAGTCCTAGAGGCAAACGTGAAGGACTAAATGGCAGCCTACAGCCTGGTGGCTCTACAGTCAAGTCCAGGGAAGACAGGGCACCCTTCAGGTTAGAAGAACATCGCACACTGGCGCCAACAGAAGCAAGCCACACTCTGCTTCTGATGTTCGATTTCTTCAACTAAATTGTTTTTTTTTTTATGTAAGTGAAGTTCATTGTTTCACCGAATGCTTGTCAGTTGAGGATTTCACCACCCGTCAGCCCGTGTGGTGGGGGAAGTGTTGTACAATGTGTTGCCATACGCCTAGTCATGTCAGCGCCTGTTTGTGGTCAGCAGAGTTGAGATTGCTGTGAGGTATGGGGCTGAAGCAGCAGTCAGTCAGTCAGTCAGTATTCAAACGGTCCCGCACACGCCGCACCAAACCGGCCAACTCCCTGGTTCTGGCCGAGGTTAGTGTGCCCCGCTCAGCTGGGTGTAGACGTGCTCCAGGATCTGAGCGTAGGCCTGGTCCTTGGGGGCATGTCCGCTCATCGAGGCCTGCAGTAGAGAGAGGACGTGATCCATTTGGTTAGCTTCAAGAATGGAACAGTGTGGGGGGCACCATGGCTAAGGGGGGCGTTCTGAGTCCGACCCGAGGTAATTTCCCGATCCTTCCCCATCTCTCTCCAACTCATTTCCTGCCACTCTCCACTGTTCTTGGGCCAAAAAATATCTTATAAAAAATGTTTTTAACTGTGTAAACCCTTGTTATATGTGGGTTACAGTGTTCTTACTAGGATTTGTGAGGGTGACTTCATTTCAGATTTCAAAATATGTTACAAATGAAGGGAACAAAATGGCAAACTCAAGTGTCGTTTCCAACATCATAAAGGATTAGATGGTGACATTCAAAACATTTTGTTACACATTTTAGTGGAACAGGCTTTAACAGGCTTCGGGTTTGGTTTTGCGGACTGTGAGCTTGGTAATGGCAGTGGTGTGGGTGGTAATTGAGGTTGTTTGCTGTATTGTTCCTTTTTAAACTATTAAAGCAGATTGTAGATGTTGGGGGAGTGTGAGCTTACCTTCATTTTGTCCATAACGGAAGTGTCAGGGCTCCAATGCTGACTGAATTGCACCAGGTCAGGAGCACTGCGGTAGAAGTCCACCAGCAACATCTACAGGGAACACACACACACACATTTAGTTAGACTGGCCAACATGCCAGGTGATGTTGTCTGGGTTGCAGACTAAAAGTTACTAAAAAAGTTACTATATTACTTTCCAACAGTATTAGATCTCTGACCGCCATGAGAGGGTAGGATGGGGAATAATCAAAGATCTTTTAGAGCTGTCTCTGGAATAACATGGCACATGTGGCTACTGAATAACACAAATATTAAATGCTGAAGTATGTAGTAAGTAAAATGCATGTTGTTTATTACAACCCAATTACAGTTGAAGTATCATTTAGTAACCACATCAATTTGGGTGATAAATAGGATATCGCAGCAATTGACCTGATATTTAAACACCTGTCATCTCACTCATTAAAATCTGCCATAACGATTTCAAAATGTGTTATGTTCCTGTATTTTGTTTGCCATGTTAACTGTACTAATTATTTCCTTGGCTGACACATTGAAACAGGGTGACACAAGAGGATGCAGGCTTTACCATTTCATTGAGGACGTCGCTGGTCAGGAAGTTATCTTGAACATAAGTTACTTCAACAGCCACTGGAATGCCGTAGTCGTTGGGTCTTTGCTGTAGAAACACCAGCATTACTTAACAAAACCTGGATACCTATATAACCTTCCAACACCTCTATAAATCTGTTTGGCAACAGAAGTGTGTGACTGTCGCAAAATGTATAGTACATCCATTTTATGATGCTTTTCAGAAATTTGTGAATGACCATTTGTAAATGGTATTCCTTTCTTGCAGAACAATATTTCCTTCAGAGCATTCCATAATATCATACCTCAGGAGGGGGGACTACCCAGAATGGTGTGATAGTAGAGGCCACTCCCTGGTTTCCATGGTAATAAGGGCCTGTGATATTTGCAGACACACATACACACACACACAAAAATTAGCGAAAAGTAATAACAAACACAGACCAATCACAACCCTAACCCACACCTAGGGTAAAAGAGTGTATAAATGAGATATTTAAATGAGGTTAGAAAAGGGACAAATTCTAGAAAAGGTGTCCAAGTGCTATGAAATGAACTTGGAGAACTTGTTCCTGGAATACAGTACATTAGTTTTTCCAGTGGTAGAAAAGCAAGGATTTACTTTGTCCAAACATAGAGGAAAGATGGCGGTTTTCTCTGCCGCAGGATACGTCTCCAAGCTAGAAGTGAAACAAACACTATGGCCTGCTCTTAGAATATGGGCTGCTTTTGGAATGAGATTACCAGATGTTACACCAGTGAGAAGGGCCAGTTTAAGAACTGAATATATGACTCAACTGTGTAAGGACCCTGACAACGCCTCAGACAGTTGGGATCAATGTTTGGGTTGTTAGCAGCCATCCAGTTTCAAGAAGACTGTTGAGTTTTGAACTGCATAAAATACTGCCTAAGGCAGAGAGAGTCCCTTAATCCCCTTCTTCATCTCATTCCTTTAGTAAGGAAGAGTATAATCTGTTATCTGACTGACTTCTGTCCTGTATAATCTACAGCAAGAGAGGGTCAGTCTCTAGGATTTTATCATAATCAATGTCATTTTCGATTCTCTTTATGTTCTTTATTCTCGTATCAATTCCTTACCATTAAGTGGGTATTCTGGCAAATTTTCAGTATCCGCACATGAACTTGTAATATACTGTAGTCTATACTCTAAGATCACCATAGAAGAATAAGGGAAGCCATTTAGAACAGTTAGCTAATTAAATTTTGTTTTCAAAAATAACTATTGACCATTGTCTGAAAAACACACCATTGATAAAAGGAAGTGATCATGTCAAAGGGACACAATTCCACTGAATTGAAGCATTCAATTACCACCCCTCCTCACCACAGATGATGCCCAGGCAGGGTTGGAAGCCATTGCTGCTGCCCTGAAGTCGGAGCTGGTGGTCCATCTGGGAGTCGATGTCCTGTAGCGAGGGTAGGGCTGGGCCCCGCGGGTGGCTGTGGTACCAGCCCACCAGAGACAACCCACGCATGAACAGGTTCTGACAAATCTACAAAATCGTACAATATCTGTATTACATACATATTAACAATAATCAATCAAGAAGTAGTTACAATTACTAATATAGTCTTTTTTTGCTTATGATGTGTTTTAAGTTTGTTTAAGTCATTGCCAAAGTCGAGTTAGTGCTCAAAGCTTTTACCTCCTCCTCGACTGCAGGTGCTGCGTCTCTGTCAGCCAATCGCGTTCGACATGGGAAGGCCCTCAAGACTGTCAACACTGAGGAGGGAGAGAGCAGTAATGGACTCATCAACTACTTAAGGTATTTTACATGGAATTATTACTTAAAATAACTAGATAAATAATATTTGTATTCTGAGTACAGTACAGAACAGTTTTGTTGATTCAGCTTCAGGTAACCCAATTAAGTCATCTTATTGCTTTGACTCAATCATAAACTTGACACCGTCTGTCAGCATAACTAACCAAGTCAAAGCAATGACGTAGCTCGACTGGCTTTGTCTGGTCTGCCTCAGGAGATACTCACACTGTGTATTCGTGTCCCATCGACCTCCTAAGTATCCTACGACCTCACTGGTAGTCAGATGGCAGTGGAAATCCTAGTTTGGACCATACAATAAGCAACCAATCCATAGAGCCTTTGGCAAAGTCACATGCTATACAGTATGTTTGATTAGCAGTATCCAGTCCAATAAAAGCTTGTGTCATAGTTACCATGAGTAGAAGTACGTTGCTGGACACGGCCACGTTAAAGGGCTGGAATCGGTTGATGGCAGAGAATGCAGACAGTTCTACTAATGTATGGGGGTCTCTACGGAAGGGGACAGGCAGAGTTTAGGAGGCATCAGGGAGAACTCAATCACAGCCCATTAGAAAAGAAAGAAAAATATCATACACAGATACAACCTGTGTTTGCATGTAACTTTTGCTGCCAGCTCAGCTGAACTCACAGAGACGTAAATTTGGGAAAACTAGGTAGCTTATGGATAAATATCTCTTCACCACCAACTAATCTAATGTGTTTCTAATGTTAGTAGGTCTAGAGTTGGTCTAACATTAAATGGCCATGCTACAAAGATAATACATTGATTTTGCAAAATACCTTTTAAAATACAGTATTTAGCCTATACATGGGAAAGCAATTCTTTGCAGTCTACTTTATGCTGCTAAATAATGCTTATTAAGCTGTAGTGAATACATAGGCATGGTTAATATCTTGTTTCTTTAAATTGGCCAACAAATACCATCCTATGGTTTATACATGGTGCAGCTTATATTCAGCAAATGACTGGACCATATAAATGACATTGTCATAAGGTCAGAATGCAGTGATCTAGGGTAGAGTACCTTGCAGCGTCTCTCATGCCCAGGTTACAGTATCTGACAGGGACTCTGTCTCTGTCAGCTCTTCTCTGGATCAGACTCAAGTCTATGAAAGAGGTCAAAGTGTGTCACCTACAACCTATGCATAAACTACTGTATACCATAGATACTGCCTGTACCAGTATCATTTTCTTGAGGATTTCGAGTTTGATTAAGAGAACAGCCCATAAAACAAAACCACAACGTACTGCACACAATGCTGGCACAGACTTGGCTGCTTTGCCATTCTCTTTGTTTAGCTTCTACACAGTAGCAGTGGACTTACCTTCCTCCTCATCCTCATCTTCATCTTCTCCCTCGCTGGCCAGATTCTGGAAGATTAGAGGAAACAACAGATGGTTACATTTCATGCCCAGAAAAATGTCTTCTAAGACTTTTCACAAGTTCTTCACAAGGATCAAGAAACATTTGAAATTTGCTGAAAATTTTTACTTTGATCAATTACTAAATCAAACAAAAATCCCAGTGCTAAGGCCCTAACACAGATGGTTCCAGCTCATTTCAATCAGCTCATTTCAACTTCTTATACCATTTTATTGTCGTCACACAGAGTAAAAAATGGTTAAAATCTTGAAAATTACACTTTAATCAAACAAAACATGCAAGAAAAAAGAATGCCGAACTACTTATTCCCATTTTAAAAAACAATGTTCTATGCCTTCTTTCTGTCAGCTTTCCCATCAGCCTCCTCACCATGTCAGCACTGGGCTGGTACTTGTGCAGCCAGCTGGTCTTGTACTGCACCAGCTTCTGCCCACGGTAACGCACAGACGCCCACCCGCAGCCGGACTTCTTGGCCGGGTTGACCAGCCTCTTGCAGTGGGTGGCCCAGGCACTGGGAGAGTTAAAGATCTGCCCAGTCTCCACCCAGCGGATCTTGCCATCACATAGCAAGTCTCCCACAAACTTCTTGCCCTGTGACGAGATGAGAGGCAATGAATACTGTCTGGTACTGTCATTATCATCGTATCATCCGCAGTTGATCACTTAAGCACATTCATTCAAGGGATACCAAACAAAACAGACAAGAAACTAAATTTGTCAGGTATGTACAGTACATATAGGCTACAGTACTGTATGTTTGGCACATACTTGGTTTGTCCTTATACAAAGCTATAGTATAATACATACACTTAGATGTGTGATCAATTACAATATGTGTATTCCAGATCTTTCATTTCATGTGTCTGTGGTGGGACTGCCTGCAATCTTTCCATTGTGGAGCTATGCACATATTGATAGTTTGCCATAAATATTCACGACACCTCACATTACAAATGCATTTGACAAAGTTTGGAGAATGAATGAATAAATAAATAAATAAATAGGAAAGTGTGATACACACCATCTTCAACTAACATCAATGGGCCTCTTTCATCACCAACTATTCTTACACAGAAATTTGTTCTTAAAAGCAACTTGCACAGTTTTCTAGAAAATTTGTATTCACCAGTAGTTTTTTTTTTTTTAAAGGGACCCTAAGATCAAATTTAAGAAAATTAGTGAATGAGGCTCAGTGTGTTTAGCCATAAAAGACCACTGTAGAGGGGGCTAAATGAGACATGAGACATTCACCAGGTAGTGGATCGACAGAACCCCGTCCCCAGGTTCCACCAGGCCGTCCTTCAGGAGCACCCGCAGGGTGATGCCTCGCCGGGTCAACAAGGAACCGCGACCCGACGAAACTCTCAGATCCGACTCGTCTCCTTCACTCAGCTCCTCATCCTCCTCCTCCACCCTTTCCTCCAGCAGCTGTGGGGATGAGGGGGGCTCTGAACCTGGCCAAGGTTACATGCATTCCACAGTCACATTCTTGCAACCACCAACTGCTGAGTTTGTAGCAGATCCATTTATCATCAGAGTTGTGAATGTGCTAGAGGATTTCTTAAGAGGACTTCCATAATACAAGACACTGACACAAGAAACCAATGGACCATGTCACAAAATGTAGTGCCCGCATACACACACAAACAAACGCACACGCACACACACACACACACACACACACATACACACACATACATACACACCAAAAGGTATCGTGTTGTTTTGGGGAAACACTTTTGATGGTAAAACTTAAAGTAAGAGTGGCCGATATGATTTCTTAACGTTACGTATATGTGCCAGATTAGGATCTAATAGGTTCAAATAATGTGCTTTTAAGATCTGTATTACTTAATACCTAATCCGATTAGCAAGGACAATAATTAAAACACGATCTGCTAATGTAGACTATTTTGCTTGTTGATACCACTGTGCGTAACCTGCATAAGTAACATCATAAAGACAAATCGCCGTAGTATGAAACCTCCACAAGACGCGGACGATGGTCAGCTCCTTGGAAAAAGGGCATCCATTATAACTCTCCTTCCTTCAGATATAGTAGTTCCCAATTCCTTTGTTATTGATGCGTAAAAACTCGCTCACCAAATCACCGATGTATACTTTCCTTGAATGAAAACGATGATAACTTTAGTTTTGTTTTTTATTATCTGTTGTTCGCATTAAATGCACACGAGTGGAGGTTTAAAAATCATTTTAATGCGCAACAGTGATGAAAATTGGTCTACGCTGGCGATGCGCTTTTGGAATATAGCGTATTTTAATCATGTTAGCTGTTACAACCTAATTACTGCTGTTCCGCAGTTAACAACAATAGCACGCTAGTGTTTTTCTTCTTAAAGATTGACGAGTCTTCTACACCGAGGCCTACTGGCTGATGAATTCCCCCTGCTATTTTAGTATTTAAAAGTCTGATTTGATCATTCTCACCCATTCCACGATATCTTCGGGGAGCGATATAACTCGTAACTCTGTTCGTTCCGGGACGGTGGCTTTCTTTCGGGCACTCGGATGTATGATGTGGACACTTTTTAATGAATACAATTCGCCATGATAGCCAGTAAGCTAGCTATTATTCAAAAACATAAAATGAAGGCGTCTGTGTCTGCCGTGTAGTTTCCTTGTTGTGTTGCTTTAATGTCAATTCCCCACCCCTTTCTCGCTCGGAGTCAGCCCATCCTTGTCACTCTACCCCTTCGGAGCACGGCGATGTGGAGAATTATTTCTTCACTACTCATTAAGTTGCGTGACTCACAATAGATAATTAAATAGCCTAATTCGCAATTTGCAAAACCGATTTCCTCCTGTCCATCCTATCTTATTGTGTCCAGATTCAGGGAAAATAGAGGTGATCTTTTGACTTGACGCTCTCTTCACGTTTGCAAATCATTTGGGAGAAGCAATGACACATTAGAAAAGACAATAGTGTTGCATATTGTTCATTACGTAATTAAACCTTGGCGTTAATCGTTATAACTGAAACCAACTATTGTTGCCAATATCTGAGTATCTCTAATGTTCGCGACTTTCTTTTTGCGACGCTATCCCTACCATAGCCTATCGCCTCCCTCCAAGATTCCTGTTGGATATCCATTACACACGCGGTCAACATAATACAAAGATGTGTGGCCCATTGTCTAGGAGATGACTGCGTAGAAGCGTAGAAGTCCATTAATAAATACCGAAGAACAATATCAACATTTTTGTAATTTAGGCCAATGTGAGACATGGCGAAACGAAATTGCATGTTTAATTTTATTTTATATTATTTCATTTAGGCTACTTAATGTTTTGCTTTACCCAGAATGTATAAGGCCTTGGCTAAAAGTTATTTGATGACTGCATTAGTAGTAGTATTGGTATTATTACATAGTCATATTACATAGACATAGTATTGGTATTATTGTTATTATTAGAGATAGGGATACGACAGGCCAATATGCGTTATGTGGCTCCTTAGACTATTGTAGGTCTAGAATACCAATAGGTTATGTTATCGACATACACAGAGGTCATGTGTTTAGATGTTAATATTTTAACTCTATTACTTGTGTTTTTTATTATTTGTATGCAAAAAGCAAAATCTGGTCAGTGTCCTGAGATGGAGGTTAGGCCTGCTAAATTAATTGGACAGTTTAGAAACCTCTGGCTTTGGAGTTAGTGTGTTAAAGACCACACGAGGGCGCTTTCATGCCGCTGTGTCTCTCCTAATGGAGGCCTACACCTAGACAATTACTGTAGGCAGGGTTTGGTGCTGAGCAAAGAATGGAAAAGGGGCGTGTGTGATTGCACCTGTTTTCCCAGGTAGTCTATAAAACCTATTCATAGGGTTGTGCGTTCTCAAAGTGTTTCAGCGACAAAAGGCTTAGAGGACTTAGAGTAGACCTACAGGCAAAGCTACTTCCATCCAGTTTTTGACCTGCATGCATTTTTGACAGTCACGTATTGACTCCGTGTCTAAAATCAAATTGTGGAAATTTACTCAAAGGATATTTCTTGTCACGTTATTGTCTGTTTCCGTATTGTCTTATGGCGACTCCAAGACGACTTGGGCGACAGAAATTACAATTGCCAACCTCTTACCATGAAGGATTTCTCCACATAAGGACTTCGAAAGAACAGGTACGACTCAGTCGTTTTCTATTAAACTGTCTAACCCCAACCTTATCTTATTCATCAACCCACCTGATTAGCCTATATCGCCGCTGCATACATGGATAAAACCTTTGCATACCTTAATATACTGTAGGCTACATTTGCATAGACCAGGGGTGAGCAATTATTTTTTTCCACGGGGCCACATGAGAAGCAGAACATATTGTGGAGGCTGAATTCTGCATGATATTAGTTGCATTTCTTTATAAAAAAAAGTACTAAATAGCATTTTTGCTAAGCTGCTGAGACTGGTTTATCTTATATGCCATGATTAAGCAATGTTAAAGTGAGGTTACCTTACACACACACAAAAAAATAATTTATTCAAAAAGACTTCCCAAAAGAAGCCTACACTGCTTGATGAGGCTATTAACAAACATGGCAGACCATGCTGTGCAATGGATATACATGTATTAGGTTAATGTTACAGGCCACATTCAATTTTATTTACTTTTTTTTTTTTTTTACTTCTTGGCGGGCTGCATGTTTGCCCACCCTTGGCATAGACACTCATAAACTAAAGCCTTCAGAATTAAGCACAATTATTATTTTTGTTGTTGTTGTTGTTGTTGTTATTGGTAATAGGCTAGTAATAATAGCCCTTAACAGTTGCTTTTGAACAATATCATCTGAGGCCTTGATATTTACTTTGACAGTCAAAATAGGCCACGTGCTAAATTACCTCTACCTTAATACTTCATGTTGTTCACAGACTCCTTTGTTATTTTTTTTCCTTGTATTATTCAAAAATTAGTCATTTATTTGTCAGACCTGTCTATTTAGGGTGTGTTTGCAGTGTTTACTGTGTGTCAAGTGTTGACATATGCTCATTGTAAACAAAAAATGCTTGGAATGTGTGTCCCATTTGAGTTTCCACAAGGAAACACGTCACATTAAAACATATAGTGAAAGGTGACATAAATCTTATCTAATCGCAAAGATACTTGCTGGGTTTTCCCGGTGATCCGCCCAAATACGCGGACAGGGCTGAAGTTTCTCTGTCCAAATGTACAGTAGGCCTAATCATGAAACATGGAGCCTTAGGTCTATTGATCTTTGGTATACCAGCCTAAGGCTCAGGATCAACTGTAATGTCAAGAGCATGTTTACTGCCAGTCTTCCATTTTAGGCTAATCATTAACTCAAGAAATAACCCAAGAGAGCTCAAGAACTTTTGAGGTTGATACAGTATGTGAGAAGCCATAGCACACAGATTATCCAGCAACTGAGAACGTGGTCAAGGACTTTGCTTCCTTTGAGTTGTGGGTGTTGGCATGTCACATAGCAATAACAGGTTGGGTAGCCTGCCTGCCAGACTCTGCACAGATTAATGTCCAGTAGTCAGTCAGTATTCATGTCCAGACCATCTGTTCTAAAGAAAGTTCAGTTCAAAGGTTTTATTCTGTTTTGTCTCTTTACCTGTTCCTAAAAGATGGGACTTACTCAAGTACAGTGTTAGAGAGTTTTTTTGTGTGTATGTGTGTGCATGGGGAAAAAGCTCATGGTAACTAAAATATAGTACATCTCCACAAATTCCAGCATCTAAATATAGGTGCCTAGCTGTCCACTCTCACCTCAGAGTCATGTAGAACTCCTGTGTTGCTAAATGTACTGAAGCCCTCTACTTTTCTGTGAGCACGGAAAGGAAACTGGCACGTTCCACAAATTTGAAGAACAGCTTTTGTCTCTGTCGTCCACCACATTCCCCAAACCTGTTAAACTACTCAGCTTCACGCGTAGCTTGATCATGCATGTGGCTTTATGCTATTCATTGTGTTTGAATGCAGATTATTTTGAAAAGGGAGACTATATTAAAGTTGCATATTATTATACCATTATCATTCCTACAACTCAATCATTCTCTTTCCTGCTGTGTGTGTGTGTGTGTGTTTGTGCGTGTGTGTGTGTGTGTGTGTGTGTGTGTGTTTGTGTGTGTGTAGGCATCACGCAGACTGTGGACATGCTTGTGTGGGGATGCGCTATTTTTCTTTAACAACAACAAAGACAACCATGTGAGTTTCATAATGTTCAGTGTTCATCTAACAATATAATTGTTATTCATTGCCATTACTAAACCTTGCTGTGTTATGAAGGATAGGATTATCGTAATCATTGCAGTATACTGTATTAGTGTTAATGTGTGTGTGTTCTCCAACAGTATGTGGAAAAAATGGAGCTCAGCACCTTCATCTCCATCACTGATGACTCCAGTCCAAACAAGAACCTGAACACCGCTGGCCTTCTCATCCGCACCAAGGGCAATGATATTAGACTGACTGTAAGTCTGAATCCTTTATGTAAAACTAGTTGTGCACTGACCATCAGAGATATTGTGTGTGCTATTGTGTGTGTGTGTGTGTGTGAGAGTGAGTGAAAAGCTTTTATGCAAGACCTCTACTGCGTGACTATCAGACACTGGGACAAATCAAATCTAGGTCAGGGTCAGCTATGGAGCTCTCCAAATTATCTATCTACCTGCTCGTATCAGTGCAGAAAATAAAGTCTTGTTCTTGTCCTCTTTAGGCACCTAGTCTGGAGTCCCGGGAGCTTTGGAAAGGCTTCATCCTCTCAGTTAAAGATGTAAGTGGAACATTCCGCAGCCACTGACTGGAACTGCATGTTACTGATACAAGACAAGCAAGACGTCTATTACTGTAGATGTTAATCAGCAAGGAAACTATTCCATGTGCATACTGGCATGCAACCTCATCATAATTACAACCATAGAAACTTACTGGCGCTTGTGGTTTCTTCAGTATTTCCTGCGTCACTTTGTCAACTCCAATTACACTTTTGATTCAGTTTGATAGCCTGTGCATGATGTGAATATAGTCAGATAATGCTGCATGACGTCAGTCTGCCCTCTGATCGCCTCACTTACCTCTTACCTCCAATTATTAGTGGGTTGGTATCTTGCTTCTGGGTGAGATTTACTGCCAGTGTAGATGTGTGTTGTTGATATCAATTAATATTACAGTGGTGAAGGAGGTTTTAGCTTACATGGTGGCAGTGGTAGCATAGTGGTTAAGGAACCTGACTAGTGTGGGTTCGAAACCCGGGTGCCACTGTGGTGCCCTTGAGCAAGGCACTTAACCCCTAAGTTGTTCTAGGGGAGACTAGCCTTGAACTAACTGATAGTTGACAAATGGAAGTCGCTTTGGTTAAAAGTGTCAGCTAAATGCATAAATGCATAAATGTAAATGTAATGATGAATTTCCCCAATCCCACAGCTGTCAGTACCCAAGTCGCTAACCCTGCTCCCGGGTCAGATGCATATGATGCGGGAGGCAGTGGAGAAGGAGATTGAGAGACGTGGGGGTTTCTCTTCCTCCAACCCCCCACCTGTTCCCCCTGCAGCCTCAAAGTACACAGCTGAACCCTCGTCTTCTCTCTACATGTCAGTAGTGTCCGAGATGCCAGCGTAAGTACGGTTGTCATTGAGTTTAACAGTTTGAGACATCCATGCATGTCCATTCAATTTTATGGCTATTATATATTTGTATCTAATGTGCAATTAAATGTTAGCTTTTATTATTTTTGTTAGTATTATGAAATGGTAGCTTTCTGATGAAATGATAATTCTGTATGTTTATGTTTCATATTTTTGGTGTTGAGCAGACATTTTTGTTCCAAGTGTAACATGCTAAGATGTTAGTGTGTCAATAAGTTTGATGTGTGATGCCCTCCAGACTCCTGTTTCTCTGCTGTGTGATAAGAGGGTATTTGTATTTATTTCTCAGCTGTTTTGAGATGGTGTCACGCACAGAGGCAGAGACTCTTCTGGAAAGATATCCAGACAGAGGCAACCTGCTGCTCAGGCCCGGCAGGGATGGAAGCTCTTTTGCCGTCACCACACGGCAAGACCTCAACGGGTAAGCACACACACATACACACATACACAAACACACACACACACACACACACACACACACATGCACAAACACACATTCAATTGCATGGAAGTGCAAAAGCTCTCTGTATTCAGTCATTTTGCAGTCAGCTTCACTCTTGGCAATGTTTAACACTGTAATTTCCACTGAAATTCCCCAAATCACCAAAGCTCCCGCTGTAGACAGTCACTGATAACGTACAGTAGGTTGAATAAAAGACCTATTGTCATGTCTTTTCAGTTGCAAATATCTACGGTTTGGCCATCATAGCCTTCTTCTGACTGATTCCTTCTCCTCACTCTTCTCCTGCAGGTCTGTTTTCAAGCACTATCGCGTTAGTCGGAAGCCTGATGGCGGATTTTGCATTGATGTGGAGAAACCGGTGAGTTGACCTATAACACTTCAGAGCTCTTTTGGCCAGAACGCTTGCAGCACCAGTTCAGTGACCAAACTCTGAGCTTCCAGTGAACTCAACAAGGAAGTAAACAACATCTCTTTTGGCCTTTTGTCTTACATTCCATGACCTCCTCTAGTGTTTTGCTGCTTTGTTTTCTCTCTTCTCTACAAAGGCTGGATAGAGTAGACCAAAAAAATGTTTTTAGTTGTTTTTGATCTAAATACCAAGAACAAACACACATCAAAGAAAATAATTTATAATGTCTGCTTTACACTAATAAATTGAAGTATAAAGACTTTATAGCTCCCACAGTAATTGTATTATTATTATTAAAGAATCACACTGTTGGATATTCTTCCTTTTAGTAGATTTTTATCTCTCCTGTACAATAATGTGGGCATTTTCTCAGGTTATGTATTAGCAGAGAATATGAGGCAAGCTCTTGTTCGTAATCTTTGAACACTGTCCAGAGGTCCTTGCCTGGGACACTGTCAAAACACAATAGCCTGTTTTCTGTAGTAAATGTTTTGCCAGAGATCAATTTATTGTTCTCTGAACCTATTATTTTACCCTACAGATCATTTTTGCCAGATTAAATTTTGCATACATGCAGTGAAAGCAGTCACCTTCATATTATTTTGCTAATCTGTCAATGATCTTCACAGATTTACTGTCCAACACTGCAAGATGTTGTCAACTGTCTGGTGGAGAAGACTGCTGGAGCGTTGCAGCCCTTCGTATTGGATGAACCTTATGAAGAGAATATCAGTAAGTGATTTATGATTGGATACTGGGAAGACAAACACACCCTCACATTCCACATTTGCTGTAAATGGCCATGGTATATTTCATATACTTCCTCTGGAAGCAGAAGTTCCTCTGTTTGTGTTTAAGGTGCCAGAGGTAATTGAATTTCTAGATTTTGTGCATGTTGCTTTCTTTTTTAAGACCATTATTCGGTACTGTACTGTGCTGATTGTACTACACAGAAAACACCTTGAATACATACAAGTAAACATTTAGGCATACAGAGATAATACAGGAAAATGTTAGCTTTTTCTCCATCAAAGCTGATTTGTTTGAATTTTTCTTGAGTCCACTGATTTTATTTTTGATAGCACAGGTCTGTTAAACTTGAATTCTTTAACACTGTTAGCACTGATGCCGTCTGAGGCTAATCTTTGTGTTGCCCTCTCCTCCAGCGTTTGTGCAGGCCAACCAGGAGAATGGAGAGAGGAGTCTCCACTCGGTTTCACCTCACCCTCCCTCCATACCAGGTATGAGACGTTCAGCTTCCGAGAATACACACACGGAACAAGACATACACACACTGTACATCTCTGTTTTTATTTTTTATTCTAACACATTCACATTACTTATGTAAATATTCTCACGCACATATATGCACACACATTGTCATTTGAATGGTTTCACAAAAATCCATGCTTTTTGTTTGCATAATCTGTCTCATGCTCATAAACACACGTACACACACACACACACACACACACACACACACACA
>JASCQY010000002.1:18885257-18895491 GCA_030264315.1 Sardinella tawilis
GTCTCCTCACCAAGTACTGTGTATGATTCAGCAGTGAATCGGTCTCTACCGACTCGAGCAGAGGGGGTCCTCTTTGGTGACATCATGGCTGATCTGCAGGGGACATAAACACAGAGAGAGTCAAACAAAGAAGAGCGAAGACGGAGGTCAGATCAGCAAGGGTGAAATCACTCTTCCTGGTTCTCAGCAGGTAAACCCATTATATGACAAGATGCCAACATCAAAACACTGGCATTATCTCAGGGACAAGACAGACGCCACTAGAGAAGAATATACAGCAGGGGTGGCCAAACGAAGACCTGGGGGCCAAATGCGTCCCTTTGCTGTTTCATGCGGCCCTCCATAAAGTCATAACAAGAAATTGAATGTGGTCTGTAGTCATTTAATACTATAACCATAATAATACATAATAATTTCAGTACTGGTGTGACATGTTTCCTGATAACATCATCAAAGACCTTGCGGGGGAGTGCATGGGTGAATTGGTTCGGTTCTTGTCCTTCCGCATGTCCTGGATCTTGCCTCCGGTGCTGTCCCACTCCACGTTCAGGTCCTCCACACGCAGGTTCTGGTGAGAGGACCCTGCGTCCAGTTTAAATGTGAAGGCTGCGGACAACCAAAGAATGGCGACAGTTTCTCAGACTCGCAGCTAAATAGAAGGCAATGCTACACGAATGAATGGGCTCTATAGTTTTTAACGGAATTGGTCGTGCATCTGTGAATTTTGACAAAAATGAGAGATATATTTCTATAAATCAAGTGCTTAACCCCATTCTTACAGAGATATACATGTACATGGTAATTAAAACTATCCTCTAATCATATATTGTACCTAGTTTCTTGTATTCGTATGAGTAAAGAGCTGGCGTGATTGCAATATAAATGTTTTATTGCTAAATAAATGATCTGTCATGTGTATTACGTCAGAGGTGAGACTTGTTAACAGTAATAACAATAAAGACTCATTACCGCTTCCACTGGAATTGAGTTCATTATCAAAGGGACCCATCCAGTCACAGACAAGTGGGAAAAGGGCGCTAAACTTTCATTTAATTTCCATGTCTCTTCTTTTCCGTGTCCCTTTTAAATAGCATCAGTTTTCACACCTGCATACCAAAATCTTTACAGTCCACCAACTCTATATGATCCACCTGCCATCACGCCACTCAGAGGGAAAGAATGTAGCGAATACAGTAGGTATGTGCGATCCAACTTAACTAGCTTTCAACCTGTAACAGGACTGACAAGATAACAAGTTCCACTGCCTTTCGCATTGGTGGAACTCTCTCTTGGCATAGGTTTCGACTGTTGGTGACGTGGGTGCTGTGCTAGGGAGCTCACCGTGTGTTTCCAGCGTGACCGGTTCAGAGAACTCCCCAGCTACCGCCTTGTTGCACGCCTTCACTCGGAAGTTCATGTAGCGGGTGTCGAAGCGGAGCCCTGAGGACATGCAGGATAGGGGATGTAAACACAAAACAACACCCTTCAGAAGCTGTGGTTAGACTTTAAGATGCAGTGAGTCATAGTTTTATGGAACAACAAAAATACACTTTAGAAAGCAAACATCTATGGGACTTGCCTAACCTTTGTGATTCAAGGCAATGATTGAAGTTTCAGTGGTATTATCCAATCAAGAAAACTATGGTTATTTTAATGTGCATTACATGAAACTTACATCGCATATCTTTATTGGCTCTTGACATGATTGAGTCTGCATGAACAATACAAAACGCTAATAAACCTCACAGCAGCATTAAACTAAATCAATTCTTAATCTTAGTTATAAATTATGATTTGTCCTTAGCATTTTCATAGCTCATCTACTGTATGTTGTTTGATACATTAATCAGCTTTAGATAGCTGTAGTGTTTTAACGGTATAATAATCGTTTTTTAACGGTATGCACAGCAAATTTAGCAAATTCTTTGACAATTACAGTACAGTAAGTGTTCTGACTCTGATTCAGATCTGGTTCTGCTTGAGGTGTTCTAACCTGTAAGAGTGTGTTCAGTCTCACGGATACCCTCTACCACCATCCAGGGGTAGTCTTCGCGGGCGCGCGGCGGCCCCTCGTGGTTGGTGCGCCGGTGCTCCACGACGTAGTGATCTATTTTGGAGTCAGGTTCCGGTAAGGCCCACACCACCGTTATGGTGTTGTCACACACCTGGCACTCAGACACCAAGATCTCTGGAGTTGCAGGCACTAAAGACAGAGGAAGAAAGGAAGAGGCACAGAGAGAGAGAGAGAGAGAGAGAGAGAGAGAGAGAGAGAGAGAGAGAGAGAGACAAAGATAAATGAAGAGAGAATTTGAGAGAGAGAAAGAAGTCTAGAAAAAGAGTAGTTTCACTGTAGACTCTGTACTACTGTAGACTACAAAATTACAGTAAAGAAATCTAGTAAAAATGAACAGGTAGAAATTGTAGACAGGAAACACTGTCTGCTTTGTAGGATGACTCAGCTCACCTGGGAGAAATTTGATTGCCTGGAGCATCTCTCTCTCTTGGGTAAAGTCAACCATCATGTGGTTCATATTATCACTGACTTTAGCCTTCAGTGACAATCGAAAGGCTGGTGCCATAGTCACACTACCACACAAGCACATTCAGTTCAAACACACACACACACACACACAAACATGTTAAAACGTTAAAACTAACATTTCTCTGCTACACAATTGGATAAATGAAAATGATGAAAATCTCATGTCAAATAATCAAAATCATTGCTAAATGACTACCCATTATCTCTACAAAGAGACATGATTGTGCCATTTTAAAATCGCATGCTGCATCAACTATTTCGATCAGAGAGAGACTGAGAGATAGTGGCTGAATGTCTTGAGCAAAACACAAGGAGGATGAAGAGGAGAGCAAGCTCTATATAAGTGAGGATGATGATGTTGATTATGAAGACACTGAAGGTGAATGAAAGTTTGAGCATCTAAGAGGATTTTGTTGTTTGTGCATCTTAGGCAGAGATTGAGAATGGGATTAGGGGGTTCTAGATTATTCTCTGGGAGTGGACAGTAGTTACTGTACCTATCCTTAATGTCTTTGGCCGCCTGGAAGCACGCAGAGCGGGAGAAGAGTAGGAGCAGGGGAAAGAGAGGAGGAGAGATCGGAAGCAAGAGGAGATTGAGTTGCATTATGACCAAAGGAAGAAATCCCACACAGTGTACAGACTTAAAAGTGTGACAGTTCTGCTTGATCTACAGACCCAAAGTTAAAGAGCAGCAACAAAGAGTATGTTTACAATACAGCAGCCAACAAAGTTTTCATCAATGAAGAATTCACTTTGCTCGTCACAAAACCTACAGAATACAGTCTACAAACACACTGATAAACTCACTGAGCAGAACTATTCATCAATTCTTACAATACATAACGCACCAGCTTCCTGTTTAGCAAAACTACTTCCTCCTCGGGGCTGCAGTGTGTTGTATGTTAATATGAAAGAGAGGCATTGTTGTGTTTAACATTAATCTGCTGTCTGGATTAACAGCAGCCAGTTTGGTAGGTTACCTGTGTGAAGCCATCTGTCTCTGAAGAGCAGATCGTCTGATTGGCTAGCTCCAGCAGTTCCTCGGAGCTCTCCAGGGCTTTGGTGCAGGCACTCAACTGACTCTGCAAGAGAACCCCCCCCAAAAAAAACAAAACAAAACAAACAAACAAAAAACATTTAATTAAGACGCACATGAATCGAATACTCACATCCATACTGATAACAATTAATAAAGGCTCTCTCAGTCTCTGAAGAAAATTGCTTGTTTAAGACAATAATGATTATGGTCGACAGCCTCATGTGGATCATCCACAAAGCCATCTTAATCACGTTTTAATTAAGCACATGTGTGGTGTTTTTTCTTTAAGAACACACTGGTGGTGCCACTGTGGTTGGGCGTCTGCCGTCAAGTTTTTCCACAGAGCACAGCACACGTATGGTTGCGTAGCATAGCGTTAGCCTGGCACTACACTGGGGTGGCTGAGTGGGAGACTGGCACACATTCAGAGCTAGAGACTGGGCCGATATGATGAGGGGGGATTATTAATAATCCTCAGAGGGATGATCATTAGCTCGAGGCTTAGCATAGCACCTCCTCACCTACTGCAGGCCTACATGTGAGCGCCTGGCTAACAGCCGCATACTCAACAGGCTTAGCAGGAGAGAAGTGTTCCTAGTGTCATGTGGCCTTTGAAAACACCTGCAGTCTCTCTTGGAAAACAACACACACATGAGCACACAAGGGTTGCTCTTGGGGGCTCATGCTAATGGCTGTAAAGCGCCATAAGACAAATGTTTTGTAAGTGTAAATGTGCTGCATATCATTGCAGTGTACTGACTTGAATTGAATGGAACGAAGTATTGAGCTTAGTGTGGCATTTGAAAAATCTAAAATTCAATACACTGCATAGTATCTTGTATACACGCAAGCATAAAATATCCAGCACAAAGCACAAAATCCTTCTGTCAGTAACAACCCCCACCCCCTACACACACGTGTATCACACCTGTAATTAATACATTAATACACAAGCTTGTAATAAACACACAAACTTGTGGCTAGCCTAGCACATACACACACGCACACACACACACACACACACACACACACATACACACACATACCTGTAGCTCATACGTGCGACTGGCTCTTTCTTGTTTGATTCGCGTCAGCATCCCTTCCTTCAGCTCGTCCAGCACAGAGTGTAGGGAGGTGAACTCTGACTCCAGGTCCTCCTGCACGCGCGTGGAGTTGGCCTGCAGTCGCCACGACAACACCACGGGGATGAGAAAATACCCCAGCCTCACTCAGCAGCACCCCCTTCTTTTCTGGCCCTCCGCCCATTTTTATTGTAACATCATCAGATATTTCACTGCAGCTGGCATTCAGGAAAACTGCACCACATAAGTAAGCAAGCTTCTGTTCTGCCGACCAACGACCTTCTTCTATAGTAATACAGAGACTGCTAAGAATAGGGCAATAACAGGATTGGGAGGGCGCAATCAGAGTGAAAGGCTGATGCTTTATAATATTAATACTTGGCTTGGTCAATATGCTGTGGATTACCCATAAAACAACTATGGAAAAGATCTTGCTGTGATCTGATGTGACTTGTTGAGCAATCACTCTGACGACTAAGAGAAGAGAGAGTTCAAAATGATAGTCTCTTAGCCATTTTGAACTCTTTTTCAGTAATTGATGATTACTGTTAAATTGTGTTTTTAGGAGAGTAAATCGGTGTGGGGCTAAATTCCATTTCCTGGTCAGCTGTTGGACTATGAGGTAGGCCTAAGAGGTGAGGTTTTCGGTGAGTTTGTGTGTACCTCTAAATTCTGCAAGCTTTGCTTCAGGCAGCAGATGAAGTTTTGGATCTCCTCATTCTTCAGAGCCAAGGTGGTGATGATCTTCCGGAGAGACTCCTGTTGAGATGATCACCAAATCAAAGGGACTTACCCCACTGACCACTCCCATGAACTCAACTGAGAGAATAATCTCACCACAGAGTACAGACGATACAATCATTTCATTCAATTCTACCTGAGCATGAATCACTGGACAACAAAAGGGTGTACAATTCTAAGACAGAGAACTCTGTAGCCTATTTGATAAAAAAGTCTACCTCAGAAGATGTAGGGAGGTGGCCTGATTCATCATAGGGGGACCAGGTAGACCAAGTCAAGGAAAACCGATATATTACACCAAATAACCATGCAAGAATTGAGAACATTCGTTTAATTATTCAGCATTATCAATGATTTCAGTCATTAAGTGAAGTTAGGCCTATCTCGTTTCTGTTGCAGGTGTGCTATGGAAGAATACATGAAAAGCACTCCCTGATCGGCGCTGGCATTATGTCACAGAAGCCTATAAAGATGCTTGCCAAAGACTGACTGCGCATTTATCATTTAATGATGCGTCTACAGCAGTCCAGCGCGTGTTCCTGGCTGTGAAAAGCCTTGTAATGCAGCATTGGATCGATAAACAAATGATCATCTGACTAAACATGAACAGTTACAAATTTTCAGCCCCCCTCCCTACATCCGCTCCACGCCCGTCTAATCGTTTCAGTGAGGAGAAGCGAATGTAATGCTCCTTGAGACGGAAGGGGACTTACGCCATTGCCTCCCACAACAGATGTGTAAACCAAATCATTCACAAAACAAGGCTTGATCAGTTCACATCTGGTCCAAGTTGTCTGCACACTGCTAAGCCTTGGCAAAGAATGAATCATGGCACAAATTTAGAAACTGAATCGATGTTTTGTCCGTGTCCTGTCACGGCCAGGCGCGGCCACCAGCTACAAACACAACCCAGAGCGCGCCGCTCTTTCAACACCAGTAGCACGAGTGCTGTGGATTCTGGAGGACCCAATTCACATATCTTGCTTCTTGTAAGACTCGTCCTCTAACTGCATTACGCAAGGGTTAAATATGACGACAACTGAAGGCCAAACGGTGTACAGAATGAGTAATAAAGTCTTCGCTCACGTCTTCGCCTTTCCGTCTTTGTAATCAAAGAAACGACAATGGCCACAGTAGTGTCTTCCAAAAGCATCTTACCTTGTGTTCTCCCATGGTGGACGCTTAGGGTGCCAATGGCAACGTTAAAATAGTCCAAAGGGAGTTCTTTTCGACTCTTCAACGACGAATATATCCCCAACCTTTCACTGTTCTGGTACTGATGCTGCCGGGGTGCAGTGCATCCTCATCCGACGTCCAGGGCCATGGCTGCATGTGCGCAAGTGCGAAATCGGGAATGCTGGGTAATGTAGTTGATTTGACGACTGCATACAGTTCTGCCCCTCTGATAATAATAGGCAAATAATGATTTATACTTTTTGGATGCCGGAAATTTCGTCTCTGTCTTTAACCCAATCGTGAATGAATGATTTACACAGCACAGCACACAGTGAACACACACAGTGAGGTGCAGCCCACACACACCTGCAGTTGGCTGCCTGCTTACAGCCTGGGGAGCAGTGAAGGGTTAGGAGCCCGCCCTGCTCAAGGGCACTTCAACCATGGTCCACTGGTCGAGAATGGAACCAGCAACTCTTCAGTTTCAAGCCCACCACCCTAACCAGTAGGCCATCGCTGCCCTCTACATCTAAGACATTACCGGTATATCCAATATTATAGAGTGTTCTTCCCACTAAAAGTGTAATGCATCATTGTAAATAAAGACAAATTTGAATGTCACATTTCTTCTCAACATTTTATTTTCATCAAATTATATGTTCCATTGAGCTATATGACGTATCAGCATACATCTGGTTAATCTATTCATCTGCTTTTCTCTAAAAAGATGCATCAAGTCTCCTAGCTGCAGCTGCCCGAGGAACCCTTCAGGCCCTGATCAGGGCCACGCCTGAACCAGATATTTCCCAGAGAAGATGGGCGTCTTCTGAGACATCTGAGAAGGATGTACTCCAACAAGGAAGACTGATAATAATGACTTAATATCCTACACTACTCTAAACTTGTGTACCCCTATAACTGAATTAATCTGCAAGGAGATTATTCACTTCATTGTGAAAGGCATTTTTGTTGGGTGGCACGAAAAGACATGAAATGGTTAATAGTGCTTTCTACTTCATAATACAAGCGCTTCATTTGTAATTATAAACAGACATCTGGGTTTGTCATGAATAATGAATAAAGCAGCATGGTTGTCCAGGCAAACATGAGCAGTCTGGATAAAACAGGAACCCCAGTGTCTCCATTGCAGTAGGCCTATGTGCAAAAACAAACAAAACAAACAAAAATAAATCAAACTACCTTTCCTGGGATCACCACCTCTGATGTAAAGTCACCTCAGCAGAGTACAGTATAGCATGGAACAACAACATGCTACTTTCTCAGAGAGTGGGGGGAGGTAAGAATGAAATGCATATCTGTAATAGCCGGTTTGTCAGCTCCTGAGTAATGTTGCTCTGTCTATGGGTGCAAATGCTCTGGGCTTAGGTCTGACGTGAGGCTCAGAAGCGGTAGCCATAGGGGTCAGCGAAGCGGAAGGTCTTGGCTTCGTTCACCGTGCAGAGGATGTCTTGCATGCGTCGGGCACGGCGCTCCTCCAGCATCAGCCTACGGGAGCGCTCTCGAGTCGCCTGCTGTTCTGCCCTCTTCTCCGCCCGCTTGCGCTTCAGCCACCTGACACACACGCACACGCACACACACACACACACACACACACACACACAGACACACACACACACACACACACACACAGATGTGACAGTCAAAATAAACATTACACACATGTTAAGGACTGATGTCAAGGCGGAATGCATTACACTTCGTAACATGACTTTTCTTTGTCAATGGTATGAAATAAACCTCAGTGCAACTTACTGTAAAAGGATCCTTGACAGGTAAGACATGTTGGCCATATAAGACTGACATTGGTGTCATCTATATTAAATGTAATTCAAAAACATTTTTACTAAAACTTTTAAGAAATCCCATAATTTGTAGAGCTTGCAAATGGCCATTGTAGTTACATTTCAGTCTATCTAGGCAAAAAAGTATTGATGGCAAAATGAAAAATTGTTCTGTTCAATCTTTGCAGTTTTAACCCAATTGCACTGTTAATCAGGAGAACAACGTGGAAGCCAGTACTCGAAAATACATGCAAACAGTAAGGTGATCAGGGAATTAAGGAAACGAGGATGAAACCATATCAATGGTTTAACGTGGACCCAAACTGGCTCAACCAGATGATGTAACTTTTTACCCAGAAAGCATGAGATGTAAGCAACAATGGCAGGTTATGAGTGAATGGGTTTCAGAGTTCTTTCTTTTTTTTAAATCATGTTTATAAATCTTATGAGGCCAACATATCTTATCAGTCAGGGATCCTTTCAATCACATGCATATTGCTCTACTGTGCAATTACTGTAACTGTGTTACTAGAACTGCATCATGGGAAAGAAACGGATAGTGTGTAGTCTTTTTAGCATTATGGAAAAATGTCTCTCTTCACCCTGTCAGGGGAATCTTTTACAGTTTGGAATAGCTTGCATTTAACAAGTTGTTAAATTATGGTACAAATATGTATTGATTTGCCAGTGGCATATCACAGGTAATCATACAGAACAGACCATGTGGAAGTGTCTGTTGTTCTGCCAGCTTGTATTCCCAAGCGGTCACAAAAGTAGGTCATTTACTCTACCCTGTCATTGTTTACCTCTGCTAATAATTAAAGGCAAAAAAGTACACGAAAAAAAAAACCTAGGAATTCTCTATCACCTGTGTTCAGTGCTTTGTGGAAAGGCCTTCCTACCTACTCTGGCAGGCGGAGCCAAGGCCGGTGTACTCACAGTTTGAAGGCCTTGTCGCACTCCTCGCGGTCGTGGAGGTAGTAGCGGCTTTCCAGCTCCATCCTCTTCATCTCCTCCAGCTGCCGGTCTCTCGCCTGCTGCTCGTGCTTGCGCTGCAGCCACAGCTTAAAGGCTTCCTGCGGGTCACACTGGTCACGCTGAGGGGACCGCACAAAACAAGAAAAATTTAGTTTAACTTCTCATTTATGTACTTACCTGTTTATCTGAATGTCTATTTACCTGTAATCACAATCTCACTATAATTACAGCAGTTTCCTGTTTCCTGTCCTCATTAAGTAAATAATGGTAGTTTAGATATTTTGGATTAAAAAGTGGCTCACAATAAATCAGAGAAGTATAATGCAATGTTCCCTTTGTGGCCAAAAAGCATCACACTTAAAAAATGTACTGCTCAACATCCTCTCAGCCTCTCAGGGACATTTCCCTTTTCATAACTTCTGGCTAACTTAATTACTCTCAACCACAACTTCTGTCAGATTCTCTTTTCAAACTTCACATTGAAACATCTCAACATGAACTTTTTAACCTTTCCACCACTTTTAATTAGAGCATGCTTATCAGCCTCTCTAGAGCTCTCTGTGTTGGAATTTTTTTTTTTCCAGATTTCCATGATCTATGATCAGGGTTCTATCCTTACATTTACTCCAGTGTTTTAAGTGTTTCTGATCAAGTATGTACTGTACAGGCACAAAAATAGTTTTAAAGCTGCTATGAGATTTTACAAGCCCATGAGCAATCATAGCTTAATTGCACCCTCTAGTGGTCATACTTTGAAGTTCATTTTCTCCATGTCCTGTGCCCTTTGGAGCCGGCGCTCATCCTGCAGCTGCTCCCTCTTCCTCACCAGCCACGCTTGGAAGGCCAGTTCGTTCTCCTGCTTCTTCTGCTCCTC
>JASCQY010000002.1:18922715-18937089 GCA_030264315.1 Sardinella tawilis
GTGATCCTCAGCATCTACACATGGTACTACCTCAGTGTGCAAATTTTCAGGAAAAAATGTTGATGCATCAAGAGAGGGGATGAGAATATAACAAAAAAGTGGTCCTAATAAAAAACTGAAATTTGCAGCGTTTTTCTTGGTCATACCACTCAGAGCTATATCTCAGAAACTAAACAAGATCAAGTTGATTTTTTCTGCTTTCTTCTAATGATTGGACCAAAAATCAGGACAAACTGAGGACCATGGTGTCGGACCCGTTCCAACTGATATGGAATTGCCCATATGCCAATAAACCGACCCTGTTTACAAGCAAGTAGAATGTCACATTTAGAGCATAGGCGTATGCGCAAACGGTTTACTAGTAAATCGAATATGGAATAAACCGAAAATGTCCAATCAGAAAAAGATGTTTACAAGACACTGGCATATTCAGTTTATTCTCACTAAACGTCAAAACCGTTTATTGGCTGCTTGGAAATGCACTCATGTGTCTTCTATCAATTTACTGCTACACAAAATCAAATGCCAGAAATTGAAAGAAAAGACCTCAATTGGATTAAATTTGTTTTATTTTAGGAATGTTACATAATAAATTAAAAGGCAGCAGAGAAATAAAAACATAACTGATTCCTGAATTGGTCATTCAGTATCTAGAAAATCATAAGGCACCGTTTCATTGAGATTCTCTGGCCCAAGCCTCCAGTGATTGCCCTTCTTGGTGGATATCTGTGGAACAAAAAAATATTTATATGCACACAAACAAATGCATACATATATATAAATCCATGTCATGATTTACATCATGGGAATATGAGACTTTGAATTTGCGTTATGGACATGACATAAAATTGACAAGCTTTTATGGGAGGTTACAGTTTTTCCGTAAAGTCTGGGAAGTTTAAAGAGCATCACAGAAATTCTTTGGTTTATATTATGAAGGAGACCTAAATGAACACAGAAAAAAAAACTTGGTTGTAAAAAAGTAATTTCTGATTGGAGTTATTTTGGGAAAACTGGTGTTATGGGGGTGACATACAGTATTTGCGTTATGGACGTGACATAGCTGAAACAGACAACACCACCTGTAAAAACTACACCACAAGTTTGAATGATGAAAATCAGTAATGAAAACTTAACCTCAAATTTGTTACACCTGTGACATTTCCATGGAATTAACAGCCTTAAAAAACAATTTCCATGTTGAGGTTTACTTTTCTGAGGAATTGCATATATATATATATATATATATATATATATATATATATATATATACTGTATATATATAAACTTTGCCATTTCCAGTTATATTCCCTGAGAGCAGCAAAAGAAGGGAACTATTGCTTTTACCTCATCATCAGACTCTTCAAGTGTTGAGTTGAGTAGAGCCGAGGTGTTGGGGCATACATCCACCTACTCATAAAAACAGCATTTGTGTTTTTTTTTTATTATTATTATTATTTCAATTAGCCGTTCAATAGTAAGCCAGTTGCCCGTCTGAAATTTACCAGTCAAAATACACTAACAAAGACCAACAAATACATTAGCATTTTGGCTGGTGACTGGTGCTAATGTTGAGCCCTGCTTGTGAATCTTGGATGGAGAGCCGTGTTACATAACAGCCTGTAACAGCGTGTGACCACCTAAAGTCATTGCCTCATAGGAACTGTTTTGAAAGCCCTTAGCCTGTTGAAAAGGGAATACTGTTTGGGGTAGAGGTGGACAAAATGTGCCCTGCGTGACTCTGCGTAAAGACTGTGGCGTGCTGAGCTGTGTTGAACAGCCTTGATTAATTAACTCCATCAGAGCAGGGCACTGCTCTCACCCACCTCCTCTTTAGAGAACTGCTGTTGATCAGACTGGCAGAGACTGCTGAAGCTTTTCCTCCTGTCTTTGTCCTGCAGAAAACATCAACCACTTATAATGCTTGCATTTGAGCAGCCTCATGGGGAACCAATAGTGCTTTCAATTCATGTTTGTTGCTTTTAGTACAAATACAAAGTACAAATGTCCATTAACCTTGTGTGGGTGACCTCAGTAGAAGCGTGTTTCTGTATCTTTTTAAGGATAAAAATTTCACACAGGTGACTGAAATAGGACATGCTTTCTTCATCACCACACTTACCATATTGTTGTTGACAAGAATCATGCAAACACTCCTGAAAGATTTCAGATGAGGGATGAATTATCCTTGCAAACTGCACAGAAAGAGAAGAGACTTAATGTGACATGCAGTGTGGCTATTATTACATGCCCGGAAAATGCAGATTGTAAAAGCGATGCTTCCAAACAAGCAAATCTGATCCTGATTAAGCATTAATAGCCAAAGCTCCTTATTGGCTAACAATGTGCCTGGATTCACACAGGCTGGAATAATGTGCTGCATGACTAAATTTCAACCACCAGGTGGCAGTGTTTCTCTAACATGTGACACTGAATTAACCCATCATTTCAGCTGATCTGTTGCACTGCTCTAGGACTAATTTATTAATGACCTCAGGTGTTTCTTGTGCAGCCAGTTTTAAAACGAGACATAAAAGCCAATTATTCTTAGGTAGGTTTAGTGAACTCCCCCCTCTGACATTTAAATTTACATTGTTCTTTTATCTGATTTCCCGTTCTCTTCATTATGTTATAAATTAACTCTTGGATAACCTGTGTGGGTGTGAACTGAGCAATGTAAACCAGCATTTTGGATACTAAAACGTTACTTGCTGTTGAAGTATAACTTCAAACCTCCTCATCTGATAGCACAGTCATAACTTAGGAAGTAATATTGCTTCATATTACCTTACACATTAAATATACAAGGTTATTTTAGACCTCACCTGAAAATTTTAACTCTACATTTATATCTTACCAATTAAATAGAGATGTAAAGACTTTTGGTGTTAAAATATTTGGTAACACCAACATGAAAGCAAGAAAAGTGCTTACAAAGAAAAGTGTATACAAGGAATACATGTGATGAGTGTTTATTGCTATAACTGTGCCCCAATGTATACATACTGATTCACAAAAAACAGATTTGTTTTTGTTACAGCCACTTCCTTGTAGTCATTCATCTCAACTTTATTACAAAAGATATTTAGTCAAACAAACAAAAACTTTTCAAAAGTTACAAAGACCTGCGCAAAAACAATTTACCTTTGTGTAAGTTTGAAATAAATGACAAATCCCTGTCAAATGTCACACTAAAGTACAGTGTATCATAGTACAAACAATCAAATGGGGATAGAAAAAAAAAAACTGAATTTCAGCATGGTGTAATGAACTCAACCATTCCGCTTCCTTTTGTATATTTTTACCAAAGATGACTATATAGCTCCCTTTTGACAAAACAAACATCACTTATTTTGGAGGGAGCATTTCTCTACAAGTACAGTATCTGCTCTGTCAATCATGTTGGATCTTAATGTGTACGACACATGCCTCTAACACAGACACCATAATCAAAACAAAACAAAACAAAACAAAACATACACACTCGCACAGAAACACACACATTACACACACACACACACACACACACACAGATCAATCTCCGTCACTGTTTCTGCTGCATAGCCTCCTTGCGTGCAGCGTCCTGCAGCAGCTGAGTGTCCACCTCATCTGCGGGCAGCTGGACATACCGCACCACTGAGCCACGGATGAAGCAGTTCTTCACTGACAACTGGAGACATAGAGCAAGCATGAAAATGCATCACACACATATACACAAACAGAATGGGTTCATTGTGTAAGCCTTAAAAACCATCACAAACATCATCCATGGTGTCCATCCATCGATATGCAGCATTTCTTTAAATTGAATACCTTTAAAAACCTTTTTTTTACCACTTAGTGTTTGAAATGTCGAACAACCACTGAATAGCTATGATATCAGCATCAAACAGTTGAGACCTCAGGAATGAGATGAGGATCTAGATAGGCTAAATCCCACTGTTCAGAAAAAATAATGCAAACTTTAGCAGATATAACTTCAATGAATATAGGAAACCTCATAGTCTGAAAAAATAATACCTATTTTCCAAAAACTAATACTCCTAAAAGCAAATTCAATACTTTTAATGGCCTTAAAGGTGAACTATGAGATTTCAAATGATGTCCCTTCTGTTGATGTTCCACGTAAACAAACAAAACACTACTCTCAAATTCAGCTCCTAAATCAACTTTGCTCACTGCCTCCCACCTATATGTGCATGCTCACTAACCCCTATCCTCTTCACTAACCATCGTGTTAGGTGTTTGGCTGAAATGTGGTTTGTTTTGTTTTGGTGCACAGCCTGTGCCCTTAGTGTTTGTTTGATGTTTACAGCCCCTGTGTTGTCTCCAGAGACCGGACTTTTTTGCAATGTATTCAGGGGGCAGGCAGCAATCTGATCAAGGGGAGATGTCAGCGATTTGAGACAAAAATGAAATTGCGCTAAAAACCATGCAAGATCTCATAGTGCACCTTTAACCAGTTAACTGTCAAAACCCGCCGGCGGGGGCGCTGTACTAACATTCCATAAGTTATAAAATATTTTATCAATTTTCATTAGCATAAATTTATCACATATAAGTATTATATATCATTTGAAAGCCCTTTATCTCAGGAATCAAAATACACGGACCATTTAGTAAATAAATACGCATAGTCCTTTATATGGTCGAAATAGTTGTGTCTGTCACCATTCAAATTAGCCCCCTAGCCACCCCCTTCCCTCGGTCAGTACTTACTTTCACGTCTTTGTGTATATCCTTCAAAATGACTAAATGCTGCATATTGGGTCTTGAAATGTTCACAACAGGCCAAAGAAGGAGAATATCTAGCTTATTTTTTCTTTTTTTGTAGCAATTTAAATCTTTTTACCTTTTAATATTTTTTTAAAACCCCCTTGACACCCTGTCACCACACGTGATTGTTTTTTATAGTGCAAACTAAACAGAATTTTCTATTGCTGAGGTAATTACAAGCATTTCTGATTCAGCATGTTAATATGGAACAGATGCTAACACAACATAAAGTGTCTATAACAAGTGTTGTGAGCAAAGTCCGGCAAACACTTCCAGCATATGACATTTGCTTGCAAACTGCTCTAAGTTACAAGTTGCATTAAAGCATAACTCATTCCAAAAATACAATGAGCACTATTCTCATTTGCACATCATTGTGAACTTAAAAGAGGTTCTCAAGTGATGGAACGGGGAATGATATGGTATGGATAGTAATATTAGGCTACTTCAACAAGAAAATATATTGGGATTCTTTAATATGTGCCTTAGAAACATGCCACAACACAACTATTTAAGTGTCCAGGCCTGCGTTTCCCAAAACATCTACGATGTTCGTAGGTGCTACGATGATCGTAGCGTATGTCATTTGCTATACCTTAAGATCATCGTAGGACTTACGAACATCGTAGCTGTTTTGGGAAACGCAGCCCAGTTCACAGAACAGTAAACATGCCACTAATAGGCAAACAAAGCACTTACCATATGGGGATACTTCTCTGGATCAGTGACACTGATGTCTGTTAGCTTGATGTTCAGATACTAAATAATTTAGGAAAAAGAATTTCAAGTTAGTTTATTTAAGCTACAGGATCATTTTTGTAAAGCTGTAGACATGTAGACTATGCAGACATGGAAGATCTATAGTCCTACCTGGTCTACGGAGTGAAGTGTCCCACATATACTGTAACAGACACAGATGTTTAAAATACAATGAGGAAAAACATATTTTTTATTTGTTCATAACTTATGTTTAGCATGCAATTGTATAATCTATGATGTGCACTGCAATAGTTAATATTTAATACGAATTTCCAATGTTTTTTAAATGCTCACCTCAGATCATTCTTCAGCTCCACCACAACGTCTTTACCCACCAGAGATTTGAAGAAGGAATAGAAGAGCTGTGGAGAAAGGATGCTGACATGAGTGTTCATCTGCCACACTGGTCCCTTTAACTAACTAATGTTCATGCATATTCAACTGCAGAGGGTAGCTACACAACCCGCGCTGTGCGCTTTGCACACAGTCAACTGACTAACTAAAAAAATGTTAAGACGTACAGTGGACCATAAGCACACTTCACTCACAGGATTGCCTGAGAGTCAATCAACAATAACAAATCGCTAGTCTCATCTGGTCCAAAGTTACTTTTATAGAGTTGTAAGGACTTTCATCACCTGCGTCTAGACACTATTATGCTTGACATGGGTGACTTTATAAAGATAGGTAACAAAAATGCTTTTCAATGTTGTGTCGCTAGCCAGTTAGCCACTAGCTAACGTTAAGGAAACGTAATGAATGAGCAGCTTCGTCGCATCAAGTGCGGTTTAAAGAAAGCAATCTGCTCACCGGCAAAAGCAAGACATATTAGTATTATATTATCAGCGAGTATTTTTGAGGAGAGTGCCTCTTCAAACATGAAATTTACATCTTAGGATTAATACATGCTTTGCCTTACCATTTTCAAACGCTGTTTGAGCGACGCAGGAGAATGAAATCACACCCGGGAAATGTGTGTTCACGCTCTCATTGGCTAACAGTCCTAAACGTCATAGATGTGAGACCGGTACAACCCGCAACCGTGTCCTCTTCTTTCTTCCTTCCCCTTCCATGACCATGTCGACATCCGATGTTTTGAATTGAAAAGAAATGTTTTTATATTTCTGGATGTTATGAATGTGAAATGACAAAAATGACACATAGTGGTAAAATGGATACATCGTATACTTCGTTGGCGGTGGGCGCTTTGACGAGTGGCTGTGTTCTCTTTGGATGGTATCTCAGGGGGCGCTTCGGGAATGTCATCCTGACAGCTCTTCGGCATAAAAGTGGAAACAGCTTCCGTAAAACAGGCCTTTTGGGTGAGGAGGTAAAGCTGACACTAGTTGTTCGAAAGGACCTCAACATGGGCAGAGGAAAAGTGGCGGCCCAGTGTTCGCATGCAGCTGTGAACGCATACAAGGAGCTTCAGAGAAGAGATCCAAATCTTTTGAAACAGTGGGAGATATGTGGTCAGCCTAAAGTGGTGGTCAAGGCCGACAATGAAGAAACACTACTTGAACTTTATCGCCAAGCCAAGGAGTCTGGCCTTATTGTCAGTTTGATTCAGGACGCAGGGAGAACCCAGACAGCCCCAGGTTCACGAACAGTTCTTGGTGTAGGACCAGGGCCTGAAGATGTTGTAGACAAGATCACTGGGCATTTAAAACTGTATTGAATGGATGACTGAATATACCGGGCTCATGCCTTATTGACTTGTTATTTCCGTTAAGTGCGATAAAATGTTCTGTCAGGGAGATGAATTGTTATTCTTGATAAAGAAGCTGCTAGACCTCTTGAAGTACATTTGGTCGTGGCCATTTTATTCCAGCAGATGGCGCAATTTAACAGTTTTAAAGGGCACTAGTTCTTGACTTAACTTCTATGCAAATGCACACACGTACTTCCCTGAAAGTACACATTCACTCCTT
This sequence comes from Sardinella tawilis, assembly GCA_030264315.1. Lineage (NCBI taxonomy): Eukaryota > Metazoa > Chordata > Actinopteri > Clupeiformes > Clupeidae > Sardinella > Sardinella tawilis. Next base: position 18,930,182 of record JASCQY010000002.1, read on the forward strand.
TACACCACTGTTACTCCTTTTAGTGGCATCATAATGATTGGGTATGTGTAAGCAATGTTTATCACAGGTTACGACTGTAGGCTATCATCAATATTGCCACCTTCTGTGGTAGAACCACTGACTGTAAACTACTAGGGTAGAACAGTAGAGGAATAGAACTCCACCTTTTTTTTTATTTATGTATTTGCATTATGCCCAAGTATTATTCAAGAAAACGCATATAATTTTCTTCTCAGTGTGTTCAGTACTTAGAATGACATTTTTAGCATAGCTTAGCACAATCACTGGAAGTACATGGTACAATTAGCATCAAGCTGAAAGTGTCCACTTTACGGAATTAAATATCAGTTTTGCACTTTGGTGAATTTTAGGTAATTTTTAAAGTGATTTGTAAATAAATTATGATGTTTTGTTTGGTACCATAGGCTTCCATTGATATGTCAAATAAGTACTGTCAAACTAGGCATTGCAGACACAGAGAAAAAATGCTATGTATTTTCATGTTCATGTCATGTTGACTACAGATAGGCAATTTCCCGAAATTAGGTGGCGTATCCCTTTAAGACAAGCTAATTTGAGGTGACCAAGTAGTGGAACTTGGCTTCACAGATATCCACGTCCATGTTGGAGAGCCACTGGAATGCAACTGGAGTCTCCAGTCTGGAGAAGACAAAAACACTAAAACCACTTGTAGCTTCCCTGCTGACAAATAGGCTCTTTATTATGGGCGATTTGTTTTGTTTCAGGTATGTACACAGGAGGGCGCTAATGTGCCAGGCCATGCTGAATCCAAAGAAGCCTCCAGTGCTACAGCTTGGCATTTGGGGAATATCCTTAGAACTCAACAAAAAGAACATGGAAGAATACACACAAACACATTTGATGCATAGAAATAACAAGCAAACGGCAAAAAATATTACAATGTACAAAGGGTTTCAAAAAACGTTTTTTTTAAACCCTATTCTCTACTTGTGAAAAGAATATTATTTTCAAACGTAAACACAGCATTCAAAATAAGACTATACATAAACTGTACATAACTTTTACAAGACATTCACTCACTCATCCCTTCACTCGCTCACTCAAGCGTAGGTATTGATACTAATCCAGTAAGAGGAGTGGTCTGCAGACTAAAGTCTCCATGAATACAAGCCCTGTACATTACATCATAAAACCATTTGATTTCCATTTTTTTTTACATTCTTGTTGCAACCTGCAGACAATATACAGAATGGAGTCGGCTGACGCGAGTGTTGACTTTTGAGAGCACATTGTCTATTTGTTCGCTCATCAATCTATCCGGTGGTTTTCTTTGTCCTGATTACATCCCAACCTCAGAGCTTCCTAGCCCGGGTTGGGTCAGGTCAGGTCGGGTCAGGTCAGGTCAGGTCAGGTCGGGTCACTCCACCTCGGCCACGTGGGCCACCTCCACCTCCATGGTCTGGATGACGTCAGGGGACTCGTCCAGCTTCGTCCCGGCTTGCTGTGCCAGCACGTAGTTCACCACCTGCATTATGCTTCTGTCCGAGAGTGTGGCTACACCGGAGCCTGCCGCAGCTGCTGCTGCTGCAGCCGCCGCCGCCGCCCCTGCTTCCACCGCCTGCACGGCTTCCATGGCTTCCACCGTCTCCTCTGTGATGAGCACAGTCTCGATCTCCTCGGTGCCGGCGGCAGGCTGCGCGGGTCGGAGCTCGGGGGGCAGCTCGGGCGCCAGCAAGCTGACGGCGTGTTCCACCTGGGTGCCCTGATTGTGGAACTGCAGCGTGTCCTTCTCCAACATGATCTTGCCGGGCAGGTAGTCGCCATGGAGTTTGGTCATGTGCTTGCGCAGGGTGCGTGCGTCGATGTGCGCCTCTTGGCACACGGGACACACATACGGGCGCTCGCCCGTGTGCGTGCGCACATGGCGCTTCAGCGATCGGGCGTCGGCCCATGCCACACCACACGTCAGGCACTCGAATGGCTTAACTCCTGTAGGGGAGGGGAGGAGAGGGGAGGAGAGGGACGGGACGGGACGGGACGGGAGGGGGAGAGGTGCAGGTGTATTTAGAGTCCAACAGCAACACACGAGTACAGGAATTATTCTACAAAACCACAGTACAAAAACTGTACTATTCAAGTATGTACTACATCTTACATGAGCACAGCTTGTGCATATGCACACTGACAAAGCATAATTGTGTGTGTGTGTATGAATGAATGAATGATTGAATGAACGATTGAATTTATTTATTCATTTTTACAGTAGTGTAGAGATTGTAGTGATTAACCTTGCATAAAGCAAAGGGAGATGCTCTGTTGCAGGTTTTAGCAAAACATGTTAATTTGCAGTGCCTGGGCAGATATCAAAATACAATTAACAACCAAAAACAGAAAGAAATGCAACAATGTTCATTGTCAATGTAAATGTGTGGGTGTGTGCGCACGTATCCTACTGACCTTGGTGGTTGTTCATGTGTCGGCGGTACTCTCGGAGCTGAGTGAACTTGCGTCCGCAGTGCTCACACTCTCTCTCTAGGTTCTGTTTCACGCGACCCTTCTTGCCATGCGTAGCTTTCTTCACATGTCGCCGGAACAGGGCCTTCTCATAGAACTCCTTCCCACACACATTACACCTGCGGAGGAGGAAGCACGCACATACACACACACACATATTAAATACAAACTTGAAAAACGTCTGGAAAAACGTGTGTAACACAGACTTGGAAAACAAAATCTGAAAAGACAAGTCTACCAGATAAAAAAAAAAAAAAACTTTTAAAAATTAAGGAACAGATGACATGGGAGTTCTTTGCTCAATTAGAAACCATAACAAAAGCTTTTATTATTTATTATTACAATTATTTAACACATACTGAAGGAAATGGCTGGTCCTTCAACATTGCTCCTGATCTAACCGGCTTTACCCTTGAGATCAGACACAGGCTGCATCCAAATGACTTCCCTGACACCTAAACCCAAAGACTTGACTAACATGAACCTGCTTTGTGATTGGCTGGTTGTCTTTGAGGGTTCCGGGCTTAAGGTTAGTGGGGACACTGAGATACTGAGAAACTGACATAATCATCATTATCACCTGTAAGGAGTAAGTACATGTCACATGTCACATATCAAAGGGGCAAGCTCACCTGTACGGCTCGGCGACCGTGTGGGACTTGACGTGGGAGTACCAGTCCTTCTTCCAGCTGTAGCACTTGCCACACACCTGACACTGGAAAGGCTTCAGGCCCAGGTGCTTGTTCATGTGCTGCTGCAGGTCTTTGGCTTCATAGAAACTCTTGTCACAGCTGGGCAACAGAGATGTGCACACAAAAACATCAGTGCCTGCTTTCTAACAGTGCTTCACAAACTGTGTGTGTGTGTGTGTGTGTGTGTGTGTGTGTGCGTGCGCGTGTGTATGTGTGTGTGTGAGTGTGTGTGTGTGTACAAATGAACAAAAAACAAGGACCAAAAGAGAGAGATGGCAAATGGAAGTGTACTCACTGTGAGCATTGGAAGGCGCGAACCTCCGGTCTGGGCTGGTGTTTCTTCAGGTGCTTGCTCAAGCCTGACGCCCTGTGGAAGGACCTCCCACACGTTGTGCATAGGTACTTGGACTCTCCTGTAACACACACAGCCATTTGTCATTCATCCCTTTTCTTGTTTACTGTATCGCAACAATTTGCTGCGGTCTTAAAAAAAAAAAAAAAAGAGAAGGAAATAATCTTTTTTTTTTTCTACAGAAAAGCTCAAAAATGGTGCAAAATCATTCCGACTGACAGATTTGTGAGAACAGAACGTAGGTCATCAAATGACAATACATTTGCACATGTGATTCTATTCACAAAAGTGTTGAAATCAAACGGTTTCCCCTCGCGTCTACTATTGCTGTGTGCCCATGCGGCGAGCGCAGACCTGTGTGTATGCTGGTGTGCTCCTCCAGACTGCGCTTGCTGACGAAGGACTTGTTGCAGATGCTGCAGTGGAACTGCTTGGCGGCGTCGTGCAGCGCGCGGTGCATCTTCAGGCTGTGCTTGTGGGCGAAGGTCTTGCCGCACACGCGGCAGGCGTGCGGCCGGACGCCCGTGTGGTTGAGCATGTGGATGCGCAGCGAGTAGAGCTTGGGCAACGTCTTGCCGCAGATGTCGCAGACGAACTCCCGTTTCGTACGTGGCTTGACCTTGCCCTCTTCCTCGCCCTCCTCGCCGCCGGGGGAGTCCTCGGCAGACGCCCGGGACAGCGACGAGGCCCGCTGGGTCTTCTGGTGCTTGTGCCGGGCCATGTGGGCTCGCAGGGATGCCGCGTACTGGAAGTCCTTATTGCACAACTGTGAACAGGGAGGGAGGTCAAATGTCAATGAGCAATACTAGAGTCACTTTGCATTTGCAAGTAAATGATGGGAGTATCAGAAAACTTTAATTGCATTGTGGTACTAAATACCAAAGTGTGCATTTCATAAAAGAAAATATAAATAAATTAGCGGCAAAAACAACAACAAAAAAAACCTTTTTGACAAAGGCTGTTGACTTTGGGTATTCAACCCCATTGTGGGATAATAGTCTAACTTCATCCATTTGACTCCAACCTCTGCAATTTTCAGGTTTTAAGTTTCACAGATTTCATGCAGAAACAGATCCAACTGTTTGGGTGTCTTTTTTGTGTTAGATCATACGCATAGATAGACTTATGCATTTCTTAAACTAGAAGTTTTCCTCAAATCAGATCATGAGCAGGCAAGACTACATCTGGACACAGACAAAAACACATATATACACACACACACACACACACACACACACACACAGCTGATACATACCCCACACTTGAACCCACGGGACTTCTCGTGCTTGAGCGTGTGCATGATGAGAGAGTAGCGCCGGTCAAACACCATGCCACACTCGCCACATGTGTGCTCTCCGTCTACCGCGCTCTCGTGCTTCCCTCCGCCTGCTGACTTGTCCGCTCCACCTTCCGCCGCAGCCGTCTCCTCCTCCTCGCCTTCCGGCCCCGCCTGCTCAGTCACGGTCGCCACCGCCACCGCCGCTGCTGTTGCTGCCGCCGCCGTCATCGCTGTCGCCCCCTCCTGGCTCTCGGGCTGCTCTGCACCCTCTGAAAGGGATCCAGCCACAGAGGCTGCCGCTGCAGCAGTCTCCTCAGACTCACTCTTCTTAGGGGTCTGACCCCCACGGGGGCCTCTCCTTGCTGCCCGTGGAGTTGCCTGATTTAAAGTACAACAAGAACTCATTAGTGACTTGGGCAACAGGACACTTGATACATTAGGAGCAAATGTGGATTCAGACAACACTTGTATTAGCTAGAAGGCTAGCTTTATGATGTAACCACTTAGGACTATGCGAGTTGTAACTGCCTGAAAGAAGTGGAGTCAAGTGTCATATACGTTATCCCTACCCTCTGCAATATTCACTCTCCATAAGTCACTCACATTCACTAATACATACTGTACAAAATATAATTTCATCTAAGTTTGAGTAGGTCTTTGTAGTGACCTTCACAGTGTTGGAGCGTGGCGTTCCGGGAGCCTTCTTCTCCTCCTCTTCCTCATCGTGCTCCAAGCCCATGTGGAGGCGCACATAGCCCCCCTTGCCCATGGAGCGCTGCCGCAGGCGCCTCCTATTGGGGTCGTCTGAGCCGCTCTCCTGCTCCTCTCTCTGGCTCTCATCTGGAACCGCGGGGCTTGGCTCTGGAGTTGGCTCCTCCTCAAGCTCCACCACGGCCACCGGCTCTGGCTTAGCTTTGGCTGGACGCCCACGCTTCCGCTTCGGGGCAGGAGGTGTCGGGTCAGGCTGAGCAGGGAGCTCAGGGGTGGGTGCTGGAGGATCCTCCTTCCCTGCTGGGTGCGCTGAAGCAGGCATCTGCACCACTGCTGGGGAGACTTCTTTCCCTGTGTCCACACTGATCAGAAACGGGCCCGTTTCCATGCTCTCGGGCAAAGCCGTGGGGTCACCCTGCAACCCATCATCCACTTTCCAGCAGGCCTGAACCACAGCCAGGGACTCGCCTGATCCTGCCTGCCCACTATGAGTGATGACGGTCATGGTCTCGCCAGCACTACCATCCCCGCTTGGGGCCATCAGAGTCAGGGACTCCCCAGTGCCAACCTGCCCAGCTTGAGCCAGCAAAGCCAGGGACTCTCCCGCTTCAGCCACCCCTGGGTGTGCAATCACTGTCAAGGGTTGTCCAGCTACCGCATCCCCCGTGTGGGTGACCACAGCCTGGCCATCGCTCTGCATGGTCACCATGTAAGTCCCCGGCTGGTCTGTGGGAGTCTGCTGGGGGAGGGTCTGTGCAGACACCACTGTGTGGATGTCGCCCCTCTGGTAGACTGTCAGTTTTTGCTCCTCCACCTTTCGGTGTACCGACTCACAGATCTCCAGCACTTCGGACATCAGTAGGTGACGTGCCAGCGTCGCCACCTCCGCCATCACGCAGAAGTTGAACGTCAGGTTGGAGGTGTAGGCAAAGTCCAACAGCGGCAAGATGCTGGCTTTACTGAAACCTGCAGTAGAAAAAACAAACACACAAATGAACAGTAATAAGGAACTTAAGAAACTGCAATGAACGTGACCTGGTTCAGGTCATATTTAGTCAGTCAGTCAGTTTTATTTGTCAATTTCTTCACATGTACTAGACATACAAAGGAATCGAAATTGCGTTTTCCACTGTCCCAATGCAGACAAGTATTAGGACAGGACAACAAAAAAATGCAGGATAAGGAGGGTAGTGTACTGTGAGGTAGATGTTGGTCAGTAATAATAATCAGTCAGTAATAATAATTTAAAGGCAAAATATTAATAAATATTGTGGCTGAAGATGTGTGCAGTTTGCATAGTACAGTGCTTCTCAAAGTGTGGGGCGGGCCCCACTAGTGGGGCGTGGACATATGACAGGTGGGGCGCAAAAGGTTTCTC
>JASCQY010000002.1:18945334-18947834 GCA_030264315.1 Sardinella tawilis
TGTTTGGGAGAAAAGGCAACAACGGCACCAAAACAAGTCCCTGCTGCCATGTGTGTGTGTGTGTGTGAGAGAGAGAGTGTGTGTGTGCGTGTGTTTGTGTGTGTGTGTGTGTGTGTGTGTGTGAGAAAGAGAGGGCCTTGCGACCCGAGGCCAAACATTGCTAGTAGAGAATGCTATCATCAGTCTTTCTCCCAATAAAAAAAAAATGAATCAATGATTATTCTGGCTCTCCATACAAATGAGTCATTTCTGAGCACATCCTGCAAAGCTGCAGCACACTCTTGTTTTTTGGTACACTTCTTTTTCTGACTGTTGTTGTTACATGCAAGCTGCAGGAGAGTTTTTAAGTGGACATTTTTTAAATCGGACAGAGGCCACTCAAGTCATCTCTTTTGAAGGATTGGTATGTATTGGCTGCCTCGAAAAGTCACTGCACCAAAACAAATCTCATTAGAATGAGACAAAGTAGGAACGCTTGCAGCCCTTGCACTGCTACAAAAACCACAAGCACATGAATAATAGAGGGAGAACAAATATAACAAAACACTTAATTGGTCTCAGCATCTGAAGGGTAGAATGAGTAACTGCAAAACATTCCCATCGTGTAAGCTAACTTTCCACTTTTGCATTTACTCTCTCTCTTTCTCTCTCTCTCTCTCTCTCTCTCTCTCTCTCTCTCTCTCTCTCTCTCAATCGACTTTTCAACACACAAAAACAGATTAATCACTCAAGGGTCGTCCCTACAAACATTTCACAAGTTGGTGTGGAGCGGAGCGAGAAACTGGCAAACATTCTGTATCGGAAGGGGCTTGGCAGGCCTTGACGGCCACTGATCCTACTGACCTCTCACCCCACAGCTTCACAACACACTGTAGAGGGCAGCAGTGCAGGGCGGTTCACATGAGAGTATGTGTGTGTGTGTGTGTGTGTGTGTGTGAAAACACCAGAGAGTTGGAGACTACATAAGAAACATGCATAATGAAGCCATTCAGATTCACTCTCCTCTCTGTCCCTCCTTCCCACTAAATTGAGCATAAAGACTTAAAGATTTGATAATAAATCTTAATCTGGGTCTTTAGATCAAGGTCTTGTCAGCGAAGGATTGTGGGGATTTAAACACACTTATGCTGTTGGAATGTAAAACATTTCCGCAGAAGCCACTGAGGTATCAGAGTAAACATTAACTGATCTTATCAATGATTGGATGAGTAGTTTGGTAAACTTTGTCCTGAACGAGCAACCTGTCATAGTGAATGTGTGGAGAGGTGCTATGAAGGATTTCGACACCTCAACTAAGTCACTACTTTGGTCTTTATTTGACTCGGGTGACACTTTGTTCTTTTCCAAAGGTTGTGCAGGATGCTTCCAGGTGACCGGTGTGTGTGTGTGTGTGTTTGTGTGTGTGTGTGTGAGCTATGCATAGCGATGGCCAATGCTCTCCAGGTAGTGTGAGGTGTGTAAGCGACTCAAAGGTCACCCTTAGGTTTATAATAACAATAATGGACTTTTCCATTCTCCCTCGTGTGAGCTCGCAAGTTTATGGTCAGCGGCGGAGTTCAAAGTAGTGTGTGGCAGGGCTGTGGTCTCATAAATGTGGCTCATCAAAAAAACCACCACTGGTCAAGGAAATCCAAAACCAAACAGGGAAATCGCATCAGTGAATATAAGAACCACAGAACAGCCCCCGTGTGGCTGACTCAGGAGTGAGTTTGGCACTGATCAGACTACTTGGCCAGATTAGGGCCTCGTCAGGGCCGACACTAGGACAGCTCCCCCTAGCAGTCACAAGGGCCCTCCTCACATTCCGTTTTTACAGGCCGTTTCAAGCTTTGATTATTAGCGTCATAGCTGTTCCCAAAATGTTTCCGGTTTAACTGTTCATGTTATCTTCAGAATTGCCCAAGATACATTCTAATGACTATAGTGTGAACAGGCTCTTAATGTGGCGAAAGTAGTTTGGGAAAAATTCAAAATAGAAAGTTCAGCATTGTTTGTTGTTGTTTACATCACTGAAACGGTCTATAGTAAAACACATATTGGGCAATTGGACCACAAATGGATGGACAAGACACATTGCCACTTGTTTCTATCTTGCATCTTCAGTATGCTAATCACTTATAGTTAGATGTGAGTTACTGTTATTATTATTGTCTTCCATTCTTATTTTGTGTAAAAGATTAAAGGACTGTTAATTGTTTTTTAATGGAGATGCATCTGGGTGCATTTGTGTTTACACAAAAATTAATGTGGTGAAATTATACATCTCTGATGATCAGCCATGATGAATTTTTACAAACACAGGGCTTGTGAGTTTGCAAGCAGCTGACTGAATATGAGTATGTAAATAAGTAGCAAGCGAGTAAGTCATTTTTATTTAAGAGAGTTTTAAAATTAACCACGCAATATTTTAAACGCAAAGCAAAAGTTGACCTATAAAGGATGTCTTGTGTCTATGGACATGAAGAGAAAAAGAAATATAAGTCATTCTTGAGAAAGAATA
>JASCQY010000002.1:18952834-18956489 GCA_030264315.1 Sardinella tawilis
TGATGAAATTAAAGGGGCAAACCCAAAAGGCCACCATTCATAATATCCCCTAAAAAACAAACCGCTGCGCTGCAGGGCAGACACCTCATTAGAGCAATGCATCATGGTCTCTGCAAGGCCGTGTCTAAGGCTATTGTGGAGCGGGCGGCCGCCTCACAGTAAGTCGCCCTGACAGCAGGGATAATGGGCAGAGACAGTCGGGTAGACGAGTTTGTGGTGGTAGTGTGTGTGTGTGTTTGTGTGTGTGTGTGCCAGGGGGTGCAATCATTGGGAACGTAATCATGCCCTGAAGAGTTTTCAGACAAGCACAATGGTGGTCGTCTCTTCCCTTTCTCTCTCTCTCTCTCTCTCTGAAGTGACACCTGCTAGGTTATTTAGTTAGGCTGCAACCTGTGCGCTCTTCCCTGGGCCAGTGGACTGAGGGGATGTGACTGAACAGACCCAGCCGTGTCCTCCACAGACTCCCATCAAACCCAATTAACTTAAGAGCTCCTCCCAGAGTGAGAGAAACTCTGCCCACATGACTAACTAAACCTAATTACCTCCTGCCCTCTTCAAAGAAATGGACACATGCAAATCTGTTGGCATAACATTTATTAAAATATTGTCTTTGTTGCTATTTATTCTAATAAATATTTATATTTATTTCACTACGATTATTTATGGTTCTATTTGGACTACATTTTGCTCTGCAGTCTGGACAGAAAAATGTTAAATCTATATTTAACTGAAATGATATAGGCTACTACTGCCATACTTAATTAACAATATAGCAGTATATTGTATCATTAGTCATACCATAGACTATAACGTATGTCTCTAACTTAAAGGAAAACTACAGTGTGAATCAATAGGCCTGTTGTCTTTAGGAAGAAAATCTAGAACATTTTATACAACAAATAGCAAACTGGCAGCTAATGTTAAGTGAATGGGGCATAGGAAAATAAAGCTGAAAGTGAGTTTGTGTGCCCCATTTGGTTAGTGTAAGCTGCTGATTGGCTAATCATTCTATATCGTCTCAGTTTTTTATTCCTACAGATGGCACTTGGTTGTCTCAAGCAAGGGCTATGGACTAATTCAGACTGGATTTGTCCTTTAATTCAAGTATGTCACAAGCAGATGCTAAAGACTTCCTGTACCCACTCTCCCTTTCTCCTAGTTGGTGGTGTGAGGGCCTGTATGAATGACAAATAGCCTAAACAGTCTGTGTTTGTGTGTGTGTGTGTGTGTGTGTGTGAGAGAGAGAGAGAGAGAGATGATAACTGAAATAATGATGGGGTTGCATGTTTTAAGATCTGGGTCAAACTGGACATAGGTATTTGCGCGCGCGCACACACACACACACACACACACACACACTCACATTTCATTACTTTTATTTGGATCCAAGAAACAAGCAAAAAGTTCAAGATCCGATCTGGTGACACTTAAGGATAGAAAACGACATCATGATCATGTGTAAGTCATCATGATTCCTCATCACATAGCCACAGTACTTATGCTTAAGATGATGTGTTATTTATGCATTAGGTCATTCATGACAAACAGTGAATTCAAGTTCATTTCTGATTGTTAATGAGATATTTAGAGATGAATTCATGCATGAATGAATAATGCATTACTTCATGCATGAATTCATGATAATTCATGTACCCTTACCGTAAAGTGTTACCCTAGATCCAAATATTTTAGAAGAGGTCATTGACAGGATGACAGATCTTAAGGAGTTACACACTTCAACCAGTTCTCTTATTAATGAAGCACTCAACACTCAAGGATAAACAAAACATCCTCGTCTCCATATTTGCATGCTACCAATGATAGTTGAAACTGAGCAGACACACACACACACACACACACACACACACACACACACACACACAGAGGCCACAATGTTACTTCCACATGTACAGACTCTCTTTCTTTCTCTGAAACACACACACATATTGATTTAATGGGAGGATTGTGGTTTTGTTAAAAGTTCCACTTTTCTACTTTTAGGGTAACTAATTGTCAGTCATCTGTCACCTTTCAATACCCACAAATACACACAGTATGTATTCACATATCAATGATGAAACGCCAAGGGCCAAATCAGCCTTCCTGAAGCGCCATTACTTTCATATGACTCATACAACTCCCTGTTATTTTTGGTCTTTTTTTTCATGGTCTGGTCATGGCCAGCTGGCTGTGTACTGCACACACACACACACACACACACACACACACACACACACACACACACACACACACACACAAATTTGTTGCTCTGTTTCCATTGATCTTGATGACCTTGTGACTCTCTCAGTCTGAGTAGCCGTTGGCGAGTGTGCATCACCCCCTCCCACACACACACACACACACACATGGCCTCTCCCTCTCTATTATGGATGAATGCGCTGGGTGCTACTCACTAGTCTACCACCTCTCCACCAATCAGAACGCTCCTTGCACAGGTCACCTGCATGTCATCAGTGATGCTGAGGCCCTCCTACCTGAAAGGAAAATATTGACTTTGGTATTTCTCGCATGCTCCTGTCAAACTGCCCCACAAGTTAGACCAAAGCATCGCTCTCAAAGGAAACCTGACCCTCTCTGATGCAGCACCGTCAGTTTCATATCCAACAATGTCAATTAGGAAGCAATACTGCATACTAATATCAGTGTTTGTGTGTGTATGCGTATGTGTCTGTGTGTGTGTGTGTGTGTGTGTGTGTGTGTGTGTGTGTGTGTGTATGTGTGTGGATGCGCACACGCATGAGTAAATGGGTAAAGCACAGCAGAGCGTGAGGATCAATCTCATTTGCCATTGCTCATTCACAGTATTCTCAAACATGTGTGCAAGCCTGCTTGTGCACACACACACACACACACACACACACACATGCATACAGTTCCTAGAGAGAGGGAGAGATAGAGACATAGAACACACATGATACTACATACTAACCATAACACCACGATTACCTGTGATTTATGTCCTTACTTTGATATTTGCATGCTTATTTCGCACAACCACTGGACTGCAATCATATCAGCACATGTGTGTGGAGCGTGTTGTGATACCGTGGGGTGACTGGAGCGAGAGCAGTGTGTTATTGACCAAAGCACTGTATTATTCAGGCGTGAACCGAGCAGCTACCACACCCCTCTCTCTCTCTCGCCTCTGGCTCAGTAGACAGCCCGTCCATCCATCCATCCATCCATCTTTCTATCTACTCATCCATCCAGCTCTTTTCTGCTTGGTTCTACCCATAGCAGAGACTTTTTGATAGGAGGTGATGGAGCACATAAAGGGATCGTTCAGAGCCAATCAACCCCTTGCCATGTTGTTTGAGTTGCTCATTGGTGTTTTTTGCCTCCAACAGTGACTTCCAGGCAGCGCTGCCTGAAAGACACCCCGCTCCAAAATCTAGGTGGGTGAGGGTTAAGGTTAGGATTAGGGTTAGGGAAATGCCTTTCAGGCAACACTGATTAGGGCATATGAAAATGAAACCATAGCGAAAAAGATATGCCCTAATCAGTTAGCAGTAGCGGCTAGTTCTCGAATTTGGTTTATGTTGTACTTACTGCTGTCATTCTGATACCTATCGACAGCACTTGGCAGCCTCAGACAACAGGGCTTCGGTTTGATTCACTCCGGAGAACTCCTTTA
>JASCQY010000002.1:18997975-19030302 GCA_030264315.1 Sardinella tawilis
CACACACACACACACACACACACACACACACACACACACACACACACACACACATACACACACTCACACACACACACTCTCTCTCTCTTTTTTTAGGTTGCATGAGCTGTCATTGATCTCGGGCCTGCCTGTTGGTTTCCTGGAGAGATGCAGAGCCACTAAGCGCGTGGTGACCTTTTTTCTCTGAAGGATCAATGATTAATCACGGTGTCAGTGTAAGATAATCTCCCTCTGTAACAACAGAGGTAATTTCTCTCTCTCTCTCTCTCTCTCTCTCTCTCTCTCTCTCTCTCTCTCTCTCTCTCTCTGTCCCGCTATCACATGGCTTTGTAATCTAGCGGCCCATGTCAAACTTACTGTTGTCCTGTGTCACCAGGCACATCCATGAAAACGGTTATCATTTCCAATAAAGGTCAGCGAGGCCTAATCACATGAGGTTTTGCATCGGGTGGCATTTACTGTCAGGCAGAGAAACGCAAAACACTGCCTGTAAGATTTTCCTTGAAGAGTCAAAACCATAGTATGGTTCTGACGATACAAAGCACATTTTACATTTTCTACAGATATAACATTTTGTAAAAGTGAAAACACATTCAGTATAACTGCATTTGCACAGTCTGATGGTCTTTGGTATTTTACATATGACTGACAAGTCATTTAACTTTTCTAAGGATGCGTATCTGGATTTGACACATAGACACTGTCTGTGAGCATGAGGTGATTTCCCTATCACTGATGCCTCATCTAACTGTAGGATCTGTTTATTGTCCCTAAAAAAGATATGCAAAACCCTCATGACAATAGCTACTATCAACATGACTTCCTTTTCACAAAGTGTTATACAAATACGTTGGTTGCTAGGTCGCGGCATCTCGTCCGCGGGCGCAGATTATCTGACACACACTCCACGAGACAGGCAACTTAATTTGTTTAGACGTCATAGACTTATCTTTGAGAGCTTCTAGTCTTGGAGGTGGATTGATGTCTGAACCCTTCCTGGGTCTGTGGCTTTAGGGACCCTGTAATTCTCTCAGGCATCCGTTGCTATCTCAGTTATGGGCTTGATGACCTGAAGGTTTCAGGTCAAGGGTTATATTATGTAGGGTTATATGTTTATGTGTATATATATATATATATATACATATACTGTACACATCCACTCTATATAAATGGTCTTTATTTTCCAAATCAGGTTAGCATTAATAATGTTATACTGAATTAGTACATAAAAGTGTCATACTGAACTTATAAAGACTGAATGTAAGCAAGGAGAATATACATCTCTATGGAATGATCGATCCGATTAATTTAAAATTACACTATTTAATGTTTGTATTTTCACTATGCCCCAAGTTACCGATCATTTTTAAAACATTTAATCATATTATATTTGCACTAGATTGCACTTGTTCTGCAGTTACTTCATTCTCCATGAAAAGCACCGAAAGTGGAAAAATGTCACTTTTCTTTTATCATGTCATCTGTGCGATGATTGCATGGACATTTCAGGGGGAACAAAGGAGGCGGTCATAAAGGACAAAAGAAAAGAAAAAAAAAGAAAGAAAGAACGAAAAAAGACAGAAAGAAAAAAAGTCATCCCTCGGTCTGAGTCAGATCAGGCTGTTTCTCAAGGTCACCCAATCGCTGTCTCTTACTGTATACTGAGTGGCACCACCCTCTAATACACCTCTCAATCTCAGCCCATAATATCCATGCTACAGGTGTCTTCCCCAGCACTTTTGAGCGCTCTGGGGAAAAGGAGGAAACGGAGAGAAGAACTGGGCATTGAAGGAGAATGATTAAAGGAGTTATCCAAAGTGAATCGACAGCTCCCACTGACACAATCAGTATCAACCGAACTATCAAACAATCAACTGAACTAACTGGTGAGTGTCTAAATAAAAAAAGACACAACAGAGTGCCTTGGGATTGCCTTCTTTTATTACACTCAACTGAACTATTGAACAAATTGCAACACAACAACTGCTACCAATGGTCATGTCTGATCAGATATCTGGTGTGAATCAGCCCATAGTCCTGTTATTCAAGGCCACTGAGTGCTGTCAGTGAGAAAAAGAATGGGAAAATCTGATACATCACAGACCAAATAGCAAATTGGTGGCTAGCTGAATGGTGCACAGAAATTCACTCTCGATTTCATTTTCCTATGAAAATGTCTATTCAAAATTCAACTCACATTTTATGTTTTTTTTTCCTACACACAGCACAGAACAGAACAGATCTATGGATTGATTCACATTCTCAATGGAGTGCTGAAAGTGGCACACAATGCTAAATTTGTCAAGTATGAATGTTACAAATAAATCCATCTCTTGAGTCGCAAGGAGAAATCCGAAATCCGCGGGAATCAGTCAAATCCTGAAAATCCTGGGAGGAAAAAGAAGCAGAAAATTTGATGCAACATACGTAGACCGACTAAGGAACCCATAACAAATTTATTAACTGAATGGGGCATGGTGACATGAGAGTGAAAGTAAGTTACTGTGCCTCATTCACTAAGTGTTAACTTCCGTTACACTATTCAGCCTAAGTTGTATAAAAATGTATCATTCTTTTCCCTACTGAGAGCACTTGGTGTCCTTGAACAACAGGGCTATGGATTGATTCATACCAGATTTCTCCTTTAATAAATAGCCGCCATGAAATGGTCAGGTGGGCTCTGCACACCTGCTACCAACTGCTGACCAGTCAAAGCCGAAGTAACTAATCACTTAGAACCTTACTCTGACTCTCTGGGCCCTCCTCTACCCCTGTCCTGACCTCCATGAGGAACAAACACGCAGGAGTCGGATGTATAGATGGAGAGAGAGAGAGAGAGAGAGAGAAAGAGAGAGAGAGAGAGAGAAAGAGAGAGAGAGAAATAGGTGTTCTGTGAGTTTCACTGCAGGTCGATTTTCACTGCGTATCCCCAGAGCTGCCTCCATCAGCAAGCTTGCCCGCAGACGGTGCCAAGTGGAGCCGCTGCCCGATTGATTTTTCTAAGAAGCATCTCGGAGTCCCTGTTTGGCACACCGCCTCCCTCGAGATCTGCAAGCGTCGGCAGACTTTCTCTCTTTCTCTCTCTCTCTCTCTCTCTCTCCCTCATCCAGACAGTACAGTATGTTTACTTTATGCACCCTACTACTGTGCTGTGTTTCTGTGACTCGTCACAAGAGGAGCTTGGAAAGGGTCGCCATGTGCACAATGCTCCCTATAAAGGGTTTTTACATTCACTGGCACTGTGGGAATAAGTGGCCTTGAGACATGTTCAGAGAAAATCTGAAGTCTCACAATCACAAGATAGAAAAGACAGAAGAGGACCTTGGAATGAAGGACAGGCCTACGTAACATGTAGGCCTGTAGCTTTTGTGTGTTCACCATTTCACATAGCTATCTTGTTTATTTTTTATTTTTTTAACCTGCAATCCAGTGTCTTTCCTTGAGCAAAGCAACAGCGATTTACAGTTTTGTTGTCACTGTGGGATTGTGCTCTTAACGGCGTGGTTTGAAATGAGCTCAGACCGTTTATCTACCATTGTTTGGGGAAAGCAGTTTTTTTTGTGCATGAAAGAAAGGAATCCACGAAAGAGTACGTTTGGCTCCTCCGCTGCTGCCCACTCTCATACAATTGCATTGCTGTGCGGTTTTAATCTTGCTCCCACACAACCCCGTAACCCCTGTCTAAAGAATTACACTGTGATCTATATTACAGTAAGGCCTGCCTTGGATCGTCATCTCAACGGGAACGATCTGGCTGAGTGGTGTGGCGTGAGGTACACACTTCCAAGTTCTTTTTTTTAAATGTTTTTTTTTTTCATTTTTGAATATCCTAACTCCACTGCGCCAAAAAAACAACAACAAAAAATCCTCCCGTCTGCTGAATTGAAGACACAGTCACCACAGTAAATACAAACTTTCAAATCCTCAAATTGATTTCGCAAGTCTTCTGAGAGAACAATAAGGCAGGCCTTAAAGAGCCAAGCATCCTAAAGCGTGTTGGTGCTGATCCTTTCTCTGTCTTACTCTCATATTCATAAGCTGTGGCCACAGGCGTGGATTGTCTGCTTTTTCCATCCTAATGAATATTTACATACTTAAACACTCAAATTAGAATTCATTAGTGTTATCACAGGTCTAGATCAAGATCTCGAGTTGTCTGATTAGTAGCTGCGGGACATGTTTTTTTGTGCTTGGTGTGTGTGTCTTCCACCTTCTTTCTTTCTCTCTTTGATGCCAGTAATCACAGGATCATGTGGCAGCTGTGCCAAACCCCTTTTCTCCCTTATTCCAAACACAGTCTCTTGTGCCTCATGAATGTGGGCCTGTACAACTAAGCCTTCCAGAAAGAGAGAAACCGCAGAAACTACAGTGCTGCTGCGATGCCCATCTCCAGCGTTAGCTCGCTTCTCCGAATCTTATGTTTTGATTAATCTTTTAGCTTTGTTACTAAATTTAGATGAATGTATATGGGGAATTATCGATGAAGTGGCAGCGGAATGGTGACCTGGTTAAATAATTGAAGTGGTTTAAAAAAGAGAGAAGGAAAGAAAAAGAAAAAAAAAACATCATAGTTTGCCATAATGTCATCCAGTGTTTCCTGAAAACATCCTGGCTTTTGACATCATGAAAGATTCATGGAGACTCTTAGAATACACTCTAAAGGTTCTCCTTCATCTCGAGGAATGCCACTGAGCTGCAGACGATTCTCACGCAGGTTTGCTGAGAGAGAGAGAGAGAGAGAGAGAGAGAGAGAGAGAGAGAGAGATAGAGAGAGAGAGAGAGCAAGTCCTGCGTTTCAGTCGGTTCAGTAATAATGTGACTCCCTTGTCAGCAGTAAGGACCATGGAGAGGACAGTGAATACCATACAGACAGTGAAAGTGTTGAACTTGCCACTCACTCCCTTTCCTCCCTTTAGAGCTGCTCAAGGTCCTACGGCACACGCAAGAAGGAAACACTGCAGTAAGTAGACAGCAGTGAACTTAGCTCTGCCCTTCCTACATCCCACCACCGACCTCAAATAAAGGACAATAGGATTTTCCTCATGGGAAACATTTGCTTTGAAGTTGATGCTTGGTGGATATTACTGCCATTATTGTCCAAAACAATGTCATAATGTATATTAATCAGATATATATATATATATTTTTTCTCTCCAAAAGCAACAGGCTACACAGAATAAACAGTTATCACTGCTATTACTTCCTTGGAATGTAACCCATGCCCTTTGCATTATTGCCACTTCACTCAGTTGGACTAAAGCCTTACTGTTTGTTAGATGTAAGCTATGCAAGAAATATTGAACTGTCAATCGTGCACAAGTATGTCCAGTACTTAGTACTTAGTATGCTCAAAATAATGGCTTAAATGTCATGGCACACAGGCAACTAAGGAAAATAACATCTCTTTCAATTCAATTCAATAGCTTTATTGGCATGAATTAGTCTTAGTCTGGCTTTCGTGACAAAAGCTCATCGAGCTTAGTCTGGCCAACCTCACATACTATCTGACTTCTGAGAGGCGAAATCTAATGTAACGTTGTTAAGCCCGCCTCCTTCACCCTGTAGTAAAGCTTGCTTCTCATTGGTGCCTGAAATTCTGGGACAGGAAATGCAGTAAATAGGCTGCTTAGCCAGACTGACTTGGACACAAAATTTTGTGCAGCGCCACAGGAAGTATGGGCAAGCCCAGGCTAGGCATGAATGTAAACATATTATATATTATATATTATAATATTGCCAAAGCATAAAACATAATAAATACACGTAGATGATGTTGAATAATAAAGAAAAGAATGAAAAAAAAAAAAAAAAAACTTGTACTAACTTAAATAAATAAAACGTATACTAACTTGAACTAATGTAAATAATAATTAGCCTATAAAAATAAATGAAAGGAAAATAATCAAACAGCACCTATATTGTAAGTGGATCACAAGTTGATAGACTTTTCTCTCAAAATGTGGCAGGACTTTCAATGTCACTGTCTGAATGGGAAGGCCTGGAACACAATATTCAACTTGTCATCACACTGTGTATTTTATTCACATCAGTTTCCAATGCAAAAGGCATAAGGCAAGAGGCCCTGAATGTAAAAAAAGGATGAAATAATAGCATTAATCTAAGATCATTCATCAAATTCATCAATCAGAGTGAATACACATTCTTGCATCATGTTGCTTAAATGCCATTAATTTCCTTAAAATTATTTAAGATGCTATCAGACAGATTTGAGAGAACACACTCAGTGCAAAACTTAACTCAATCTATTATAAATGAATTATCTGATCATCTGCCATGATGAAAGAATTTGTATTGACAGAAAGAAGCCACAAATATACATTATCTCATAATTTGTGAACTGAGCTTGTTCATTTTTTGTCTCTCCCCAAAAAATCAGGGAAATGTTGCCAATTTTCATTTAAGAGCTCTGGTCGCTTTATGTTATTGACCTCTCTCTCATCCTGTGTGTGTGTTTGTGTGTGTGTGTGTGTGTGTGTGCGTGTGTGTGTGTGTGTGTGTGTGTGTGTGTGTGAAGGATCCCCACGTGTCACATTCACACACACACAAAATCAGGCCTCTAACCTGTATTATCAAAATTACTGTAACTGCCACTTGATCGACAGCTTGAGTAAAAGGATTATTAATACCCCTTAAATTGTTTCCAGGTTGGTTTCAGGGTCTTTTGGAAATCGGCTTTGAGAGAAAGAGACAGAGGTAGTGACAGAGCGAGAGAGAGAGAGAGAGAGAGAGAGAGAGTGAGAGAGAGGAAAGGGGGTGAGAAAGAGGAGAGGAGAGGTTAAAGCACTAACTTGCGAACCCCATTAGAAAATTGCCAGTAAGCAGAGTTGCAAATAAGCTGTCACACAGTACAAATGAGATTACCTTACCAATGTGCCCTGCAACCTGAACACCAGTGGCGCCGCGATCTTCTGATTTATCTCTGTGCTTGATCTTGAAGTTATGTTCTTTTAGGTTCTTTTTTTCATGCAATGTGTGCAAAGTAGTTTATAAAGCGCTGGAAGCACCAGTTAATCAGTTGTAGACAACCTCTGAAGTCAGTCAACGCAGACACTGCCAGCAGTGATCTAACCCCCACACCTCTTACTTCATCTATTGTTATCCTTCACAAGAGATACACGCAAATTGTGGGCAACTCTGTTTGAAAGTACCATTTTCAGCACAGACTCTTTTCTTCTGGAGAGCCAGCAATGCTTTCTGGCATACCACAACAATCATTTTATTCATCTGTTCTGTTGCTGCAAAAAAAAAAAAAAGAAAGAAAAGACAAACAACCTCACCTTGGCGCCTCACCAAATAGTGTAGTAGTGTACTAATCTACAGTATGTGAAATTTAAGAGCGCAGTGTACACAGCGGCAAAGTTGAGTTTGTTACTGTACACGCATGTTTTATTGCCAGATCGGCTGCTGAGGCGGCATACAAACTCTGGGTCTGTGGATTTAATTTCTCCCGGATGCTATGTCCACTACAGAAATCCCCCGGCTGTCCAAAAATAGAGATCTTTATTGGAGGAGATTATGAACTCCACTGGCAATGTGTTTGTCCTGGAATTATTATCATGCTGACAGATGTGCAATAAAAGGTCTACATTTTTTACTTCCATTTTTCTGACATATCTGCAGCTCCAAGCACTCAACTTAGCAGAGAAGGCTTCATAGCAGCGCAAAAAAACACAGGAGAGAAAAAAACAGCATGCACATGTAAATTTCTATCTATGGCAATTTCTGGGACATGGACGAAGCCAAGTCCTGGTCTAAAAGCTTTTTTTTTTCAACAGAGATTTTCATTGAGATTTTCTTTAGGTCTAGGACTACATTCACAGACTTAGCTTACTGGAAATTTGTTTAAGTATTGGCTAGAATTGACTAGATTAATAGCTAAAATATAGGTAAAATAGTAGACTGATATATTTCCATCTGCTTAAGGGATCAATACAAAAAACAACACAAAATAATGAATTCATGAATTAATGTAATTTTGAGTTATCAAATATTGTCCACTGTAGTCCAGCCTAGCCTACTATTTTCTAGGGTGTTTTCATGGTTACCTGTTGAGACAAGTATTGAGGCCTGCAGCCTATCTTTTGGGACATCTTTTGGTCTTTGTCTTGCAATAAAAAACCTGGAATATTATCTCACCATTTTGGTCAGTTTTGAGGTAAAACTATGGTTAGTGTTTGAGTTTTTATTTTCTGAATAGCTGTTTATGCTTCTCGGGAGTCATCTTCTATTTTTATACAAATGGTAATCTATACAGGCAGTCATGGCCTCTTATGAAAATTCAGGCCAGATTTATGGCTCCATTGCACCCACACAACCTCAACTTTAACACCCAGCCCTCGTCCAAATCTTATCTCATTGCGCTATCACAAGGATTTAATTACGAGACTGCATGGGATGAAACAAAGAAAGTGATTTCAGAAAATTGTTCAGACATCTTTTTTTTTTTTTGGAGCAGCCAAAGCTAGTCATGGGCCTACATGTGTGGTGAACTTCAACTAAACAGTTATTTTTGTGGCGCTGACTTCAGGCATACTGGTGTGCTGCTCTTGAACCATGCTTACTTAAGAAATCAAAGCCCCAAGTGCAGTTATGGTCTTTGCATTGTGCACGCCATATGCAAACTGGCTGATTTGCCTTGCAAACAGCAGCATGTGGTCTGGGCCTGTGTCTGTACAGTGATGCAGTGAGGCTGTAAACTGCTAGATATGTCTCAGGCATCTTCTTTTACAAAGGTCAGGAGGTGAAGTGGGATAATTAAGTTAAATCAAATGTTTTAGGTAGCCTAATTTAATCTGTCCTTACTCTTATTATAAATGTACTACAATTAGTAACCTAACTTGCTCTAGTGAATACAGAACCAGTAGGCCAGCGTTAAATATGTTTTGTCTCTTTGGAGGAGGCTTCAATAGCCTGAGACAGCTTAGTTAAAGTTGTCTCATAAAAGCAATTAAATGACATATGTAAATAAATTAAAAAATAACTATATATATATACATAAAAAGTGAGATAAATAGCCCACAATTGCAGGCATAACGCCAGAATAACATCATATTAGACTAACATTAATTAAGCAAACAAACAAAATAATATATTGTTACCATCACTCCTAAACAATGGAGGCACCTCTCCTTTAAAACCACGGCCACGGTAGCCTGTATCAGCTATTAGGCTACACTGCATAATAACACAAATACATGTTATGAGGAAGAGATTGCAACACAACATAGCTATAACGTTACTGCCTTACATGGGCAAATTTCTGGACTTACTAACTGGCGGCTGGAATTTTGCACTCTGACGTCACTGCCTGCTGCTCTCCCAGATTTGGGGAAAAAGAAGTTTCACTTTATGTGGGATTTGAAACTCTCTCATTCTTAGAAAGCGAGGTAAGAGAAACGAAAAGGCTGCCACAGGCTTCTCCCATTATTGCCTCGGCAGTAGATTTTTCATAGGCCTGTAACAATGTCGCTATGTATCTTGTCTTTGTGCATGAAGTCTACAACAGAACTGGGGTATTTGGAAGATAGTGTTTATTCGCTAAGGTGAACGAGTTCTACTGTAGTTCGGCATTGAGACGGAGGGCGTGGGCTTGCTCCGGAAAAGGGGTAGCCTACATCATGTTTTTCTCCCGCAGACTTTCTGAAGCGGAGGCTATTTAAAATGTTGTCTGTCCTGTTGCTTAAGTTGATACATTGTTGCTCAGACTTGCTTCCTAGCATAGGCACAGGCACTTTTCTGTGCAATGGTTTAATGGCCATGCTTTGTGAAACTGTAGGCTACAGACGTGTGTGGTGACTCGGTAAAACCATCAAAAAATGCGGAAGTAGTTGGAGTGGATGGTCCTGGCAGTTCAAGGCAGAAATCCAGGCTATATGCTATCTGATAGGCTAGCGTATTGCTTTTCACTGACTGTCAACATACAGGGGGATTATGTTAGTTTTCTATTCTGTATTCCATCTGATTGCAATGTTGAAAAGGGTAAATCTATCATCAGTCTTTTCCTTTACTGACAAAACTCAGGATAGTCGCCACTCCATATGGTTACAAAACAACTGACTTGGTCGGTGTGCAATATGGAGCTACTGACATGGATTACATCGCCCTTGTTAGCTCTTTAGTATTCAGTAGATTAGAAGAATGTCACATTCATACATTCGCTATTTCAGTATCCTTCTGTCTAGTTTGCAATTCTTTCTCTGTTTTAGTAAATTAACAGAAGTTAGTCATCTGTCAGAAGTAGCCTGAGCCACCTTGCCTCCTTATCAACGTGAAAACTTTAAAGTGCAACTGTTGGCCTATATTCTTCCTGCTGTGGGCGATCAGAAAGCCTTTCCATTCTCTCGCCAAATTAAATCTGAACAGGGTAGCCAGTCGTGTGTTCACTTAAACAGTAGTCTATTGAATGTAAATACCTATATCACAAGTGGGCAAACACGCATAGACTATAGACATTGTTCATCTCAACTCTAGTTAATGTGCTGAAATATTAATCAGCTTCCCTGCAGGAAAGATATTCAGACTTTCGCTTTGATATGAATTTCAAATCAATAACATCAAGGCTTCTTGTGAGCTCAATCATCAAACTGAATTTCTCTGTCACCCCCACATTTTCAAACTCAAGCAGCATTAGACCCGGCTGTCTTTAAAACCTCCAGCTAAAAAGACACATTTGACAGCAGCGCTCAGATGCAAGTTAAAAGTTGAGTCTTGCCTTTGAGCCCATCTTCCCTTAGCGTGAGACACTTGATTCTCTGTGGTGTCGATGTTATCTTTTTTTTTTTTTTGTAGGGAATATTAACTATGCCTTCTCATAACCAACATGCTTGTTTAACACGAAACACCTGTTATGTAGGCCTACTCTGAGTGTTTAAAATCTGTTAAATTCGTAGGCTATTAACGTTTCCAGGCCGTGTTTTAAAAGAACTCATAAGCAGAGATAGGCTTATTGTTTTTGACAAAACTTGTGGTCATTTCTTATTATGCATGGCATTGGTGAAAGGATGAAAACTTGTGCTATGGTTCTGACAGGATTTTGATAATCAACACTATTTACAACAACATGTCTTCGCACAGTTGACTGCTATGGTTGCATAGACTATCTTGCTATCTTGCAAAAAACAAGAGCAATAAGTGGATAAGCTGGATAACTCATCAGAGAGTTGAATTATTTCCATCATCTTCTACCTGTGGAGATTATATTGCATATTTGTTTGTGTGTGTACTCACTCTCCCTGTGTTGTACATGTGTTTGTGTATGTGTGTGTGTGTGTGTGTTTGGGTGACGTCCTGTGTCTTGCTAAAAGAGGATAGTGGACACAGGGGCTGTGTAGGAAGTAAACTGATTTTTTGAAAAGATGCATAGGCGAGTGACTTACAGTACGTCTGCACTCAAGGCCTTTGAGTCCTAAGCCTCCCTCTGGGTGTTGTGGAGTATGGGAACATCACAGATTGACAAGTGGTTGACTTGGGTTTGGTTCCTAGACCCCACATTGGCAGTGTGTGTCTCTTTGGATAACAGTATCTGCTAAAAGACGAGTGACTTACTTTATTTATTTACACCTGCATCATATGTCTGAGGTTGCAGATTCCAGTGTGATGCTGGTCTTTGCTTCTCACGATGATGGTTTGGATGCCTAACCTGGTCGATAGATCAGAGGGGGAGAGGCTTGTGTGAACATTTTTGTTGTTGTTGTTATTTAAAATGTCATTTTGTCTCATCCAGGTCTCTGACTTTTTACACTGACTGCACATTTTAATGGAATGGTCTTTGCTGAAGTCTAAGCATGGACGTCCTTTTGCCCCATGTTGTCATCTGTTGGCGTCTTTTAGATAGACAGTGAGCAGTGTAAGAAGTGGGAAGTGAAAGAAACTAGCTCATCACTTGAAATGATATTGCTTAAAAGATTGTATGCATAATGCAAGTTTCTGACCAACTTTTAGGGGCACCTGAGTGATTTATGAACTTGTTTAGTTGCTCTTGACAGATTTTATGTTGCACATACAGTATGCTCACATTAGTTGCATTCCGGAGCCCTGTTGTCTCTTTGCACACACAGTATGCCTACATTGGAATGCAGGGAACATGCAGTTTATGCCCCAGACTGTGCACCAGAAAGGAGATATTTGAATCTGTTCCTAAAACAAACAAACAAACAAACAAACAAACATGTTTAGAGATAAACACACTGTCCCATGCTTAGACATGATTTTGTGATTAATGAGGAGTAGGCCTGTAGCTTGATACCTGTTTGACCCCTGGTCTGCGGTGGTATCATAAGTTCATAATGTCTGACGGCAATATCCAGTTACTGCAGTTATTGTGTTAAGCAGTTACTGTTACTGAACCACTATGTTACATTCTCAGTTTTTATTTTTATGCTTTGAAGAACCTTTTATTAGCGGGCGATGAGTATTGTTAGTTCGGCGGGAATTATTGGATGCCACGTGCTGCCAAATGTCACTAATGATGTCATTATTTTTTGTTTCAGTTCTTTGCTTCTTCCTGGTGGATGAGCATTCTCCCTGTCCCAGTGAAACAGTGACGGAACACCAGAGCTGCCCCAGGAGATACAACACACGGCAAGGAAGGTGTGGACAGTTTTATTGCTTCAATTAGCAACAGATTTCCAAATAGGGGGATTTCTTCAGTGCTAGTGTGTGAAAAGGGTGGGCCGAGTTTAGAATCAGAAAATTAGGTTTAAGGCAAAAAAAGAAGGAAAAAGAAAGAAAATGTCATTAATCTTAATTTAGCAGAGTAGTGTCAACCCAATGTGACTTGCAGAAGTTATTTTGAACCACTGTAACCAAATCAGAATCAAAATTCAACCCTGAAAAAAAGATGCAAAAAAGGCATTAATCTTAATTCAGCTCTGTGGTATCAACACATGGACCTAGTGACTTGTGGAATGATGGTACTTGAAGTTACTTTCATCCACTATATTATTCATGCGGAATGTAGTGTCTCTTTCTGTAGACTGCCAGGAATATTATAATTCTAAAGGAGTGATAAAAAGACATGGGCTGCCCCATATTCCCTGTGCTTTCTTGCTATATCATTTCTTAGGCTTTTTGCCCGCGGTCTTGAAAAACTAGAAACACATCATGCATGCATTCCAGACACCTTTAAAGAGACTTTGAGAGATTCCGAGAGAGCTCAGTTTTGGGAATTTCTGCTGCCCTTACTGTTACACTGTGTCTATTTGACTGGAAATCTTTTCTTGACAATGAAAACACACAAAGACACAGGCATATAGGCCTAATAGCAAGTTGGAAGTTAAAATACTTTTCTAGACATAACCGATTGACATAACCAATTCCTCACCAATTCTTTCTGACTCAGATATTGCTTTTAGAACATGGATATTTGCTGGGGATATCAAACTCTAATAATGATTCTTTTTTTAAAGAAGCTGTCCCAAAACACTTTTTATACTAGATGAGTCTTTAAGGATGAGGTTGTTCTGGTTTACTCCTGACATCTCTGTCTACGCTTGTCTGGCTGTCTTCTCTATGTTATGCCAGCCCTCTGGATGTGGGTTTAGGCATTTCCCTTGACCAGTCTTCCACGGAGGGAGTGCTCTGGGAAATATTTAATTACGCTTTTTTAATCACAAGAAGTCACTCCATGTGACACTGTTTAACCTTCCACTAAATGGGTTATTATTACCTTGAAGGCCTCCTTAGTGGTTTCAGGCGTGAACAAGTGTTTCAGCTCCAGAATGGAAGCACTCTTCAGTCGGTTGCACCTGTTTCTTCTAGGGGCTGTTCAGGGTCTACCTCTTTTATGTGAAAGCACTTCAGCATCTGTTTATGTGCCAGACCTTATTGTAAAGCACCATCATAGCGTTTCCTTACATTGTTTTTATCATGCTCTCTGGCTGGATGCAATCAAAAGTTATATTTCAGTGTGTTCGAAGGTTCTCTGGTGGCTTTGGCCTTCGTTCTCCATGGAGAGGACTGTATTCACATGAATGAGCAGCATGATTTTGCAAATGTTGTAGCCACATGGAGTGTTTCTCACCAGAGAAACGTTGCTGAGTTTCTTACCTTGGGCTGGTGAAGCTTTGTTGTAATTTCCTTCCTTAATGTCTGTGTAGGATGATCTGTTGCATGCTTTTTGGTGCTTGAAGTGCGCTCTCTCTCTCTCCCCCTCCTCCCCCCCTGTTGCTTCAGACATTCAGTTAACAGTATGAGCGTGAGTCATTCACCCATTGTGGTGGTGTCGGTAGGCGTGAGGCTCAGCTATCAGAGCTTAGCCATTCAGTCACTTGGTCAGTCAGGGAACTTACTTCGCCGCAGAAGGAGGTGCTGGTGCAATGCGTCTGGCCCTGAAAAAATAGGAAGCAGGCTTTAGAAGTTCATGCATTTTTGCATGTCTCATAGCCTGTCTCCTGCCTTGTCACTGTTAACTGAATGTAATCTCTGTCCCCGGTGGTTTCCTAAGTCATCAAAGGTCTTAAGTTTAGGTTTAAGTTTCTCTCAAGAATGAATGGCCTTTTAGCAACAGAAGCTACAAGTCTCAGCATTCAGGCGCGGTTCAGTAACAACAGATTGGGTCATGTGGGTCATGGCAACATTGACCCTAGTCTTGTTGATGTGTTTTTCTTTTGCTATATTATACATTGATTACTGTGGTCTTTGGAGATTTACCTACAGCAGTTGTTTGTCAATGACCTCTACTGTGTTCCGAAGGGCTCGTGTGCGGATGTTACTGTAGTCCAATATGTTTTTAGGACACAGGATAGACTAAGTTGTAGCTGGTACAAATTGAGAAGAATCGTTCATCATTTGTATCTATGACTGATGATAATGATGGCCTGCTTGTGTCTGCGCATGTGTGTGTGTTTGTGTGTTCCGTCCCACATTTTTGTTGTGCTAATCATACCATGAATGTGTTAAATCAGCATTGCTTAGAAAATGAATTGTGTTGCATCATTTCCTGTTTTCACAATGGCCAGGTGTGTTTACTCTCAGGTGTCCCCGTATGTTTGTGTGTGTGTGTGTGTGTGTGTATGTATGGTTCTGGCACACCAAACGCACACCCTGCCAAGTCTTTGCTATCCTTACTACTCACATGCCTGTGTTTGTTTTGTTGTATCCGAGAGAGACGCTGTTGATCATTTCTTGCATAGCCAGCAGCTATAAGGTTTTCAGATGCCAGACTCTCTCACTTTCTCCCTCACAGACAGAAAGCACAGGAGCTGGCCAAAGCATGTGGTTTCTTGATGACAAGGTATGCTAATAGTCCTGTGAGAGCAGTGCTGATTGATGACTGCGCAGGCATTCGCCATATTTGGGCCGTCCCAGCAGACTTCTCCCTAAGCTGGAGTTACGGGGGAAAACTCGGTGCGGTTGTGAAAGGAGCAAGTGAGCACATCGCGTTCAGCGCTCTCTCTAGCCCGCACTCACTCTCTCGCTCTTTTGTCTGTGTTTGTGAGCAGATTTCTATTCATTCGGATATACATGCTACTGTACTTAACCTGAAAATGGGTCCCCTTGTATGAGCACAGTTTTGTGTGTATGTGTGTGTGTGGGGGTGTGTAGGTATGTGTGTGCTTTGTTAACAAGTGGCCTTGTTAAATATTTGCCGGATATTTGTAAAGGAAATGTCTGTTTTCCTGGTGTTCTGATCACACTGCGTTAGTTACCCAACTTTTGTGACAAGTCACATACACACACACACACACACACACACACACACAGCCCTGTTGGCCCTGATTATCGAGCGGAGCGTCTGAGCGCAGACTTCAGACTTGAGTCTTAAGACAGACTTCCTCTTGAATAGCTTTCTGCAATTATCATTGTTATTCCCTGCGAATGCTCTGAAGCGCATATTTGGCTTCTCAGTGACTCTGGCGAGCTGAAAAGTGGCATTCCAGGCAGATAGCAAGCTGAATCGATTTTGCCCCCAATCTTTTTTACTCCATTTTTTCTCCATATTTGGAAATGTTTACCTCCACATGCTTGCTGAGAGGGTGGATGGAGGGATATGAGTCATGTTAGCAGCAGCATAAGCCACGCTGAAGGCTACACACTGATTCCGTCTCTCCGTGTGTGTGTGTCTCTCTCCCGTGGACTTGTAGCTCTTTCTCCGCTCCTCCACAGAGACCTGGGATGCTGTGAGTATCACACCACCTTCCGCTTGGCTTTTTCCGCTAGCGCGGCGGGCAGGGTGTGCGCAAGGAGGAAGTGATCAGCTGGAGGTAGCCAGGGGAAACTGGGCCAGGCTAGGTGCTCGTTAGCCCGTTGGCTAGTTTATAGGTTTCGCTGGACTCTCTGTCACCTGGGACTTAAACAATTGTAGACTTGCTCAAATACGCTACCTTAGAGCACTTTGTAGTTGTAAGTGTGTGTGGTTTTTTGTTAACTTGTTACAAAGTGGGTTGCCTCTGGAGAGTAGCCTACAGTTGATGGTACTGTATTGAAATGGCATGTTGTAACAGGAGACACTAGTTGATATTGGTTAGTGCTCAGATACACAATACAGCTCATTGGTTATGGTCAGAGGAGGGCATACCGCCTGCCATGAGCAAGTGATGGGATTCATTCTCCTGTCATCATGGTCCATTTATTTATCACCATCAGCAGTCGCACTTTCATATTGATCATGTGGTCCATCAGTGGGTGGATATGCTGAAGGTTTTTTTTTTTGCCTCTGTGTTTATATTGCCGCTGTCAATATATTGTTTACGTGTCAGAGCTCCGAGCTCAGAGAAAAATAGCACTCATTGAAATGGCAAAGACAAAGCAAAAGTGTGTCTGGAGTGATGTACTGATATAATATCATATCATTTTTATCATCTGATAAGATAGCATGCGAATAGGATTTGGGATAATATCAAGTGTGTTTATGTTTACCTCTAATACAGGAATAGATGCACTTTAAACACAACAGTGTCTTTTTTTTGTTTAAATGTCAATCATGGTATGTCACTTTCAACAGTCATCTTTTTTCAAGTTACAAATGAGCATTTTAGCAAGCTGTTATTCTTATCCGTGTCAATCTAAGTGCTCATGCTGACACAGTTCACGTTACAGTAATTTGTTAAGGTTATATCCATATTAAGATTTGGATCTCTGATTGGGCACTGTGTGTATGAGAGAGATGTTTACAGAAGAGTTAGAGGGGCTGCCAGCAATAGACTATTAGCTAAGCGTCTGTGGCTCTTGGCTTGGATTCCACACAGCCTCTGTCTTCAGGGCATCCCTGTAATCATTCCATCTCTTCTGGCTCCGTCTACCACTGCGAATGCTTTTAGTACTACCAGTCCACAACTACTATGACTTTTTTTTTCTCTCTTTTTGTCAGCATTTTAGTTAGAGGCATTGGCTGAAATTCCTTAGATGGGCATGTGTTGCATGTTGTGGGCAAAGGTATGGCATTGTGCTGTTTCAGCACTTGATAGTTCTACTACTATTATTTTTTCTACACTATGGATATTTTTGTACCACAACATTTAGGCTACTATGACTGTGACTTCAGTGCTTTTTTCAGTGCCTTTGTTAAAGAGCACTGCCTGATATTCCTTAGATGGGCTTTGCATACCATGGGCATACACTAGGTACGGCACGGTGCTGTTCCAGTCCCAGATGACTTTTCCTGTGAAATACGGCCACTCCTTTCTGCTCACTGCAGGGAGAAGCACACCGTGTGCCTGGCTCCATGTTTGGTCAAAGAATCTACCAATGTAAATTCAATGCTTCTTGAGCCCCATTTATTTGCTTGATGAGTAACATAGAGTGCAAAGGGCCTGAAACATTCAACTCACTGACCTATGACTGTTAGTGTATTGTGCGTGTCTGCATGTGTGTGTGTGTGTGTGTGTGTGTGTGTGTGTGTGTGCTTGTGTGTGCATGCAAGCGTGTGTGTATGTTTACATTTACACTAACCTCCAAGTAGGAGGCCCAGTCATCAGTGGTGACCAGTGCTGCCATTTGTTTTATGCATCCAGAGAGAGAGAGAGAGAGAGAGAGAGAGAGAGATGAGACACAGATGAGACACAGATGAGACACAGTTTGTGCTGATTAGTGAGTTGTCTATCGTAGAATGGGAAAATAGCAGTACAGGTTGTACGGACCACAGATCTTGCTCAACATCAGTGGTGGCTTCTTAAGAGCTACAGAAAGCGAGACAGGAACCAGTTGTAGGAAATACCCTTGTCCTTGACCAGTGTCATTTGAGAAAAGTTATTCATGCAAGTTCAAGTTGCAAACACAAAGTAACAGAGGAATCACAGTCATAATGCATATCCCTGTGTGTATGTGTGTGTGTGTGTGTGTATGTGTGAGAGAGAGAAACTCTTACTTGTCTGTTTCCCAAGAGCACTCCAGTTCTGTTATCACCTCTGCCACTGTGAGAGAGTAATGCACCTTGCTCTTCCTGTGGCCACTGCTTGACTGTTACCTCTGTGAGATTAAATATTTCCAATCTTGCATGTAAACACACACACACACACACACACACACACACACACTAATACATTCACGTACACATATTTTCTCTCTCTCTCTCTCTCTCTCTCACACACACACACACACACACACACACACACACACACACACACACACACACACATTATTTTCCAGCAGCAACCTAAGCCGTGGCAGAGTGGCAGAGGAAGGTAGACCTTAATAGGATTTTCCATAGCTGTGAGGAACGATGTACCCGCCTTTAATGATAGCGTGGTGAGGTAATCTCATTACCTTTTGCGCTCGGCGTCAGTCACACCAGGGCAGCGCTGCCACAGCCTGTGCTCGTGCACTCTGGGCCCCGGGCGAGCCATCCTGCTACAGTACCTCCTCAGTCACTTGTTTTCTCTCCAGTCTGTGCCTAGGCGGCCTCTCTCATCAGATGCTGTAAACACTCGTTCAGTCATGTCAGAACACTTTGGAACATCTCACTATTATGAGAATGAATGAGGTTTTTTTTTTTTTTGGAGGAAGACTTGAAGAGTATTGTTTGCTTGTTTTCAGTGTGCCATGTATTTGATTTAAATTGATTTAAATTGTTGCTGGATTGAAGTGTCATAGTATGTTTTTTTTGTAATAGCCTTGTTCATTCAGTTTGATAAATACATTCAAATGGTTTCGTAATAGCTGCTTATCATAAGACAGAGAGGTCATGTAAGGTTATGAAATGGATATGAAATAATATCTATGAAATAGATATTATTCCTCTGTCGCTCGCATCACCAGCTCTCTGTCACACAGCTGAGAAGCAAAGCCGTGTTGACCTTTTCATGAACATCCCCGTCCGTAGCCCTGAAACCACCGGTTTCCTTACGATGTGCCGTCTGCGTTGGCGTGATAGCCGCTTCTGTTTGAAGTGTGTCATATCTCCCCATGTGCAGCTTTTTGTTTTATTTCCTGGAAGTATGAAGAAAAATTAAAAATATCTCCCAATCGCTCAAGTCTCTCCCAAGGACAGGAGTCTCTTTCCAAACGAGCCAAACTAGTGCGACTGTTTTGCGGCCTGAAGAAGTGAGATTACGTTTCTTAATCTTATTTCTAATCTCACTTATTGCCCACCACTGTCCTTAATTTTCAAGATGTTTGCCACCCCAGATTGGTGGGAGATTTAAAGGGGTTTGTTTTTAAAGCAAAGTCCCTCCGAAAGGATCTCCTGTCAACAATTAAAGTTAAGGCTTGATTAACAAGAGCAATTAAATGATGCGGCTGATTTTCGCAGCCTTGCGCCAAATAAGAGGTGATTATCTGCTTAAGAACAGATCCATATGAAGAGGTTTGATTGCTTTCTAATTTTATGCCTAATTCTTTTATTGACAGGCTTACCAGCTGCTCAGCACTGGGGCTTTATCACTTCTGGGAATTGATTTGAAGTTAAGATTGCTTAAGTGAAGCGAGGTAACGCAAGGTTCAGTGCAAAATGGTTTTGCTTTCTTCAGGACGAGGCTGTGTAAGCGATGTGGCCCAGTTCTGTGTTGAACAATTAATAGCAGTGAAAACATTTAATTATTCTTATGTCATGCGGACTGCTCTAGTGCCTAAACATGCTAATGAATCGTTCAGTGCTCCAGGAATGCTTACTCTTTTTTTGTGCTTCGGGATATGTCTGTACAGTATGTCTTAATGAATTGTAAAGAAACGTCTTTGTTTAAATCAAGTGCATTTAGTGGAAAACTTGACACGGTTGTGATTCGTACAGGGTGTTAAGGTCTTTTTTTTTTTACAACACTGCAGCTCTTGTGCTGAGGTTTACTAGTGAAGAACCATAAGAAAAGACGAGTATATAAGAGTGTTATTTTTTTATACTTCTGTCGAAATCCTGCAAGTAAGACATGTCACAATTTTATTATCTGATTTATAATAAACATCTTCTAGCTGACATATCATAAAGTAAATGTGCTATTTTTTCCTGTCAGTCACAGAAGCTTTGGACTTCATAACTTACTCCCTGAAAAAAATGTTTTAGTTATTCAGTCCACTCCTTTTCAATGAAAAATGTATTGACACTTACACTTTCAAATTGATATGCTGTACTGTCATACATTAGTAAGAAAAGAAAGCAAAAATGAAAGAAACATCTGAAATCATTCATTAATTGACCACTTATGCTTTGATCTCATGTTTAACAGATGATGATATTCATGCTAATGGTGTATTTAGTGTGGATCGCTACAATGTCTTCCACTCGCTTAATGACAAATAGATGTACTTCTATATTTTTATATACTTTATATATTTTTTAAAGATAGTTCTGTCTGACTGCATAGCTACAGCTCTGATGAGTAGCAAAGGCACAGTCTGACTGTGGGCCAAAAAGTGGTCTTAACCCCCCTCCTCCACACACACACACACACACACACACTCTCACACTTTCTCTCTCTCTCTTTTTCTCTCTCTCTCTCTCTTTCTCTAACACACACACGCACGCACGCATGCATACACACACACATACCCTTGACCCCCCCCCCCCCAGTGTTTGGAAGGAGGGGTCAGTAGCAGATTATTATGGGATCAGGCCAGGCGTGGGGGCTAATGGAACGCACTAAGAAATGTGTTTGGGGACATTTCTAGGCTCGTGATGATGACAGATGCCAGTCCACAAGTCTCTGAGAGATCTGGCATGGGTGGCTGCGCGCGCGCCTGTGTGTGTGTGTGTTTATGAGTGTGTATTTGTGTGAGTGTGTGTACAGTATTTGTGACAGTGTTTGTGTCAGTGTGTGTCTGTGTGTGTCTGTGTATGCTTTTCTCTCTCTCTCTTTGGCCCGGTCCCATTTCTCTTCCCTTAACAGAAGCACTTGATTTTGAGCACCCTCCAAAAGAAAATACTGTTCGACAATGAGGTGAGAATCGACCAATGGTAAATTTTAAAATACCGGCTTATATCCAAAGGATTAATATTAGGATTTCTCCACATTCGTATGAAGTCAACTTCCCAAAAATGATGCAAATTGGAATGACCCCCATAACCAGGATACTTTGTTCATATAAACACAAGTATACCAGTTCATGTTCTGACTCAACAGACTTGCTTCGCACGTGCATCAAAAAAACATGTCTCAACATATTTTGAAATTTGCATGCATACTTAATTTCGACAATGCATGTTGTCTTTCACGAACTGGCCATCATCTTTATTCGACCGTTTTCTGGACTCTCATTGTGTAAATTCACAAAGTACCCTGGATGATGATCCAATCATACACTTCATTCGAAGTCTGCACCTGTCCTCTCTCCGGTGTAAGGGGAGGTTTTGGGGTTTGAAAAGCACTTTTCCTTGCTCTTAAAAGTATTGGGACCCGTACATGAAAACAAGCAAGTACATGAAAATGAGTACTAGCTCCAAAACGAGTCTCTCTGTCTCTGTCTCTGTCTCTCTCTCTCTCTCTCTCTCTCTCTCTCTCTCTCTCTCTCTCTCTCTCTCTCACACACACACAGACACACACAGTGAGAGTTTGTGGAAAACCTCCTGAGGTGAACACATAGGTCTAGGTCATGTTCTTAGCTGTCATGGGTCAAATGTATGACACCACTGCATCTGATCCTCTGCCTTTCCAGTTAGTCAAGGTTGCAGCATCACACTTCGGTCACCCTTTTGATCAACTGAAGGCTTTGGCTAAAATAGCGTTCTTGTACATCCATTTGTTTTTTTTTTCTCAAGCTTTATTTATTCATTGTGGCTTGTTTTTTTCTTTTTTTGTTATTTGTTGATTGCGTCGCCAAATCCGATCATGACAAGCGTCAGATTTTTTTTTTTTTTAGATGGAAGGGGGAAATGGAGGAGAGATTAGTCCTAAATTCAGTAATGTGTAACAGATCCCAAATCACAAGCATGTGTGTGACAGGATCACCGTAGGGGGTCGGAAAACAGTGTTTTATAGAAAGCTGAAAGCTCTTCATATATATGGGGCCACGGCTTTCCTCGCTAATGCGCTCATTACCCAATCCCCAATCCACTCCCACTGTGCCCTCTTTCAGTCAGATGCTATTGAGTGTGCCTCGCTTAGCAATGCTCAGCTAGCGCTTAGCATCCATCCGCTAGGGCGTTTGTTATTTCTGTGAGAAATCATCGGCTCTGTTTTTCAAGGAGCACTGATTTCATTTTAATTGTGAATTACTACAGCTGAGCTTTTTTCGTGCAGCTGTTTTGGTCCTAATACACCCACTAAGGTGCGGGTATCTGATCATGACCAGAGCCTTCATGTGTTCTCTCGGCACCTTTTATGTATCTGTGCTGTTGCTAGGATATTGAAGCTGAAAATTACATGGCATTCTACTGTGTAGAGTTTAGTTCAGGTCATTTTGTTTAGGGCACATGTTGCATGAATTTACTTCATGATATTGCATCAACATTAATGCAATGCAGCTGAAGGCATTATGCAAAATTCATCACCGTATTGGACATACTGTATATTATATATGTGGAGTCAAATGAGCTCTCAGAGAGTCAGTCTTTTTTTTTTCAGCGGTTTGTTGTACTCCCAGGGCACTGATAGTCAGTCCTTGCTCCTCAAGAGATTGAAGAAGTTGTCTGGTTAATTTTGATATCTGTATTTACGTGTAAAAGCCTCATAATAGGGGATGTTCCCTCTCTCCAAAGTGCAGTGGTAGAGGGACAGACTGCAGAGACTTAAGAGGGTTTTACAAAGAGGACGAAAGCATTCTGGAGAATGTAATTGACCCTTTTAGCTGGTATTATTGGAAGCTGAGGTCAGCCATTGTTAGCTAGCCTTTTAACTTGGTAGGGGTTTGGCTCTTGAACCTAATTGCGAGAGAGAACTGCATGTAGACGATCATAAAGGTCTAAAAGAAAAGATAATGATTGGTGTAAAAGCTATTCAGGGATCAGTCATTTTGTTGTATTGCAGAGAAATTTTAGAAGACTTATTCATTTAAATCCAGATATTTAAATGCCCTTTGCTGTGAAATATTTTACCTATTTTCCTTAGCTGATGGACTTTCTGCCTTTTGAAAATGTGACTGTACTTGACTATTGTTTATGTTATGTCTTGTGTTCTTCAAAATTCTATTGTCAACAGTGAGTTTGAAGCCAAGGAGTATGTGACATTGACATAACAGCAGAATGGCAGAAATGCCAAGTATTGTGTTGTGTAATGTCCTCTCATTTCACAATAGCTTTATTTCAAACAGAATATATTTATATATTTTTTATTTCTATTCGCTTTTATTGTTGTGGGAAGAATGGCTTTGGTTACATAAACAACCATAAAAAAAGTTATAAAGATAAGTTACTAACACACAGAAACTTATTTGGTGAGTGTTTGCTGGGTTAATGAGTTACGATGGGGTAATGGACCAAGTTTAACCAAGGTGCTGATGGAATGTTACTCCCATTACTGTCACATGAGCGACAGGAAGACTGTTGGTGTCCAGGCAGTGGGCCTATTTTTCCCCTCCTCCCTCCCTTCCTCCATCCCTCGCTCCTCGCCACCAGACCCAGAGTCTGAGCAGGGAAGGCCTGGATGGTATGGTAAGATCAGTTGGCCCAGCGTGGTGCTCTCTCTCTCTCTCTCCCACTGCATGGGAAGGCTCAGCGCTCAACGTGTTCTTGGTTCACGTGCCGTTCTGTCAGGATTAATTCACCAAACCTCCACCAACACCATCCTCCCCCTCATCCCCTTTTCTACACCCCCCCCACCCCCACCACCTCCTCTTCCACCACCCACACTTCATGATCCAGGAATGCAATTACCTACTGACCCAAATCATGCTGTTGGCAGGCATCCCACTGCATGCACACACACACCCCCCCCCCTTCTCCCACCACACACACACACACACACACACACACACACACACACAACGCCTCTGTGCTGGTTGGCAGGGCCACCTGGGGACACTCCCTTCTCAGTCACACCTCTGATTGGACATGATTGAGTGTCTGGAGTCAGCCAAGGCTGCTTCAGGTTCACACTAGAGGTCACAGTGTGTGTGTAAGTTTGTGTGTGTGTGTGTGTGTGTGTGTGTGTGTGTGTGTGTGTTTTTGTGTGTGTGTGTGTGGGGGGGGGGGTTTGAAAGATTCCACAAAGCAGTAATTTGATTTAGCTAAACTGGTCTCACTCATCCCATCTTCTCTCCCTCCCTCGCTCTCTGTCTTTCTCACACTTGCTCTTTCCCTGCTTCTTTTTCTTTTTCCTTCATGTCTGTCTTTATCAATCAGTCACCTGTCTTTATCTTTTATCTCTGCAACAGGCCATCCATTTTGCCTTTGGTTTCAGCATGTTCAGCATATTCAGCACCTCAGAATAGCAGCAGGCTGTGCCCAAAATAGCACTCCTGAGCTCAGATTATCGCAGATTGCGTTAGCATGACTCTAGTGTGTAGTGTGCTGTGTGGTGTGGTGTGGTGTGGTGTGATGCGTGAGTCATGTCAGGTAGGCTGTTGGAAAGTTAGCCACTGGAAAGTTAGATTAATTTACCACATCTGTGGATCATGTAGGCTGAACTGATGCTGAGACACTGAAGCTCTAATTGCCTCAGTCTCAACTCTACTGTATTATACTGTAGGCTGAGGCACTCCAGAGATGCTTTGATGAGCTGTGCATTGCTGTAAAGGCTGTAAGGTCATACTGCCATGACAGTTTGATGTGTTGTTGAAGCAACGCTGTGGCTAGTTAGAGAGAGACGATTTTAACAAAGACATTGACCTGGCCCTACTGTATCAATGAAAAGAACACTGGGCCCCATTCACCAAAGACAAATACATTTGTTTTCCACTCATGCATATGTCACAGATTCTGGTATTCACTAATGTTTTCTTATATGTTTACACCCAGTATTCTGAAGAAAGACTATAGACTTATAGACATATTTAATAGAATTATTGAGGTTTTCCAGATGACGTTTTGAGTCACGTGATTTATCTCTGATAGGCAGAACGTCAAGGTAATCAATACAAGCCTATGCAATATCTGTGTTTTTTGTCTTCGGATTTCATCACTATGAACATACAAATCTTTTCAAAAGTGAAAATTATGAAATTCTTACCCATACTGAAGCATTGATAGCCTGTCACAATATGTGACTTCGTTATATACTGGGAGAAAAAGTTTGTTTCATTTTGTGATATCGAGGCTATCATTTGCAGCCAAGTTCTGTTGAGCTACATGGACCGTGCTAAACGCTTTTCTCCGCTTTTCACCATGAGGTTTTAAACGTCTACAGTTTAAAATGGGGGTAATAACTGCGTTGAAGTTCATCACTGACTTGTAGTACAATGGGCAAAATGAGTCTTTAAATTACACATAGTTTGTAAGAAAGTTAGCAACCAACGTTGTTGGTTGAACGTTACTTAGCAGGGAAATTAGCACTTTAATGACTTAATGTCACATTTTTTCAGGCAATTAAAACAACGTACTGACACACAAGCAGTTGTCATACCTGTTGTCAGTGTTTATTGAAGCAGTCTATTGCTGTCGCCCACTTACATGAATTTCTATAAACTGCCGCCATTCATTTTAATGGCAGGCCACGGCAGTTTTGCCTACCAATGTTAAATTCCCATAGACGGTTGGCATTATGACGTTGCAGGTGAAAAACCTCAATTACTAAGATACAGTGTTAGTGAAAGAGGCCAAATGTTATCATTGTACTTGAAGTTGTGCATGTACTGAATGGTGTGTGCGTAGAAAGTGTGTATGTGTGTGTGTGTGTGAGAAAGAGAGAGTGAGCGAGAGAGAGCAAGAGAGCGAGAGAGAGAGATAGAGAGCTCCTGTTGCTATGGGACTTTATGAGCTCTATAATCTCATTAGAGTGGCATTTCCTTCGCTGCTCATCCCCACTTACTGAGTTATGTCAGAACACGGCGTACTGACACCCTTCTCCAGTGCTCCGGCCAACCTCTTGGTTCCTTCCCACGCAACGTTCCTGTTGTGTCTGTGTGTCTGTGTGTGCGTGTGTGTGTGTGTGTGTGTGTGTGTGTGTGTGGTACAGGAGGGGTCCACATTGTTTGCATACATTTTCACTCTCCAGTGAATTGGAGGCCAAACCTGACCTCCTAGTGTGGTGTGGTGTGGTGGGGTGGGATGTGATATGGGATGGTGGGAAGGGCCTTGACGTTGGACTTGTTGGATCTGTTGGAATAGTAGTCTGTGGATCAGGAAAGTTCCATGCACTGAAAATAATATGGTACTGTTGTTTTTAAAATTTAGTTATTGTTACTTAGATTGCAAATTTTTTTGAATACTCATGTAAATTAGATCAGACATGGGCACACTTTGTGATTTAGTTGGTTTCATTTTGGCTTCATTTTGAAATGGTCGTCAGCTGCTGCTGTTCCACCATGGCCACAGGCTTTTAGGTATCAGCTGACCCTCATGGATGAAAATATTGTGAAAAAATGTATAAACAGCAAACAAACAAACAAACCGAAAGTGGACAATTTTTCTCATTGCATGGATATTTCAGTATTGCTTATTTTATTAGTTGATGCATTTCCCGCCCAGATAAAAAAAAAAGAGAGCAACCAAAAAACTGGCTACCCAAAAGCTGGTTCATCTGCAAAAATGATTTGATAAACTGCAAGATAATCTGAGGTGCTTCAACGCAAAACGGGATCACGTCTATCCAAGCGAGCTGCGCAGGGCATTAAGAGTCTGGCACGGCCTGAGAATCCTCGCTGCAGGACGGGCGACTTTTGGCCAGTTGCATGGAGCGCTCTTGGATTTAGTCAGGCGTGCTCCTGAAATACTGTACGTATCCCTAGATCACAGAGGGGGAGGGGGGGGGGGTGGCGTGGATAAAGGATAGGCTTTTGTCCAGTGTTGTCCAGTGTTCAGAGATGGCATACATAGAAATCTCCAGTGCAAGTTACGGCTGAGCCACCCAATTTGTGGCATGGGATTACAACCTGTTGGCTTCTAATGCAAGTTATGAAAGCCGAGAGGGACCGGGGGGATCAAACAAAACAAAGCAAAACAAAGAAACAAATGCAGAGGCCAAATGGTTTATGGAGTTTGTCATGGACATTAATGCAGAAAAAGATTTAGGCTTTAAAGCGAAGCGATGCTATTAAAAAGGAAGTGCGTTTGCGTGCGTGCATATGTGTGTATGTGTGTGTGTGTGTGTGTGTGTGTGTGTGTGTGTTTTATAGAGAGGGTTTGTCAGGGTATAAGAGGACTAAAGCTTCTTTAGCAGCCCCACATGTGCATTTATTTGCCAAGGTTTTGGTGCAAGCCGTGCGTGCATGTGCGCGCGAGTGTATGTTTGTGTGTGTGTGTGTGTATGTGTGTGTGTGCATGTGTGTGTGTGCATGTGTGTGTGATCATGTGTGTGCATGCGCGCGAGTGTGTGTGTGTGTGTGTGTGTATGTGCGCATGTGTGTATGTCTTTGCGTGTGTGTGTGTGTGTGTGTATGTATGTGTGTGTGTGTGAATGTGTGTGTGTCTGTGTGTGTGTGTATGTGCGCATGTGTGTATGTCTTTGTGTGTGTGTGTGTGTGTGTGTGTGTGTGTGTGTGTGTGTGCATGTGTGTGTGTTCATGTGTGTGAGTGCGCGTGTGTGTGTTTGCGTGTGTGTGTGTGTGTGTGTGTTTGTTGGTGTGTGTGTGTGTGCGTGTGTGTTTCGAGGGTGCATTAGCCACCCTTGGCACTATTATTCAGGAGCTGTTTGATTAGTGAAGCAGTGGTGTGATAATGCGGCCCCTCTGAGGTCGATCAGGTGCAAAGAGGGTACCATGGCTCGGCACTGGCACAAGTGCTAATCCCCCTGGCGACACAGGCAGGCATTACCAGGCCACGTCCCGCTGCTAGTTGCCCAAAGTTTCACCTGGCAGATTAACATCTCCCACACACACACGCCCTGCCATTCACTTGCCTGTCCCTGGCAGCTCAGGGGTCAAACATGTTGCCATCCAGCAGCACAGAATAATACTCAATAATACTTGGCATTTATATATTTATATATGCACTTATTTATTTATCTATCTATCTATCTTTCCATCTATCTGTCTATCTAGCCTGTGGGCATTAATCTGCTAAATCCCTTGCCCTGGTCCAACTTTCATTTGTTCAGGGAATCAACAACAAGAGTCGTGGAAAAACAAACAAACAAATAAAGAGTACATCTGTCTCTCTCTCTCTCTCTCTGGATCTGCATCTGAGGGGGTTATCTGTGGGTTGGCTGTTAAAGCGCCACTGCAGTGGAGCACAACACAACACTGATGGACATCTGTCTCAGTGACCAAGGGTCAGGCTTTGCAGAGGAAATGCGTTTTATTTTGTAGCTTATTCAGTGCAATGCAGTTCAGTGCAATTCAGCTGACTTGTGTTCGGCTCAGTGCAAGTTCAGTCATATTTCATAAAAAGCATCTTAGTGAAGTGAAAAGGTCAGAGTAAATGTGAAATACTGTGATCATAGGAGTGCATAAAATAACCTAATCTGAAATGTATAGGCTACATCTGAGCATAAATATAGAATACTGGAGATACTACAATGACACACATTTACACCGATGTGTAAATCACACACACACACAAAAAGTTAATTTTGTTTTGTGATGGTGAAGTCAGAAACAGATCTGAGGCTTGATCCGGAGTCTGGATCTCTGTATCCAAATGTTAGAGCCATGGACTCCACCTGCATGGATCAGCAACACGTTTGCAGGTCTTCTCACAGCAGAGACGATGCTTACTGTTTCAAGGCACCTGTAATCAAGGACATAACGTCCTTGATCATGTGACCCCACCAAGATTCAACTTCCATTCTGATATTGCCATGGAGATGCACTCTGCTACTTGTACAGTAGACGATGGTGTCCACCGGGTCCTGATTTTAAATGCTAGCTAGCTAGCACACTAGTGCTGGCGTCCAAGTCAGCTTTTTTTTACAGCTGGAATGCCCTAACCTAAAGCCGTGTCCACATACGTCGCTTCTCTTTACTCGCTTCTCGCTTACTCGCTCAAAAGTTAAATTAATTTGAACTCAATATCGGCGATATCGCCTCGCTTGTATTCTTCTCGCCTGTCCAGGCGTTCCATCGCTGGAACACATAAACATTCTATTGACTGATATCGCTCAGCTAGTAGCGAGTGGCGACGTGTGTGGACGCAGCCTAATGCGATGTGAAACAGTGCTATGTGATGCAATGTTTGTCACTTGCCCCGTTTCTATTTTCTTGCTGTCATTCGAGTGGCTTTGCTTGTTTGTATGGGAACTAGAATGCCATATTTAACAGATTCAGCGTGGGCATAGAACATTTAATGCTTTGCGACAGTCAGACATTCACATGCATGTTTGTTAGGACATGATGTTACACTCTCAAAAATAAAGCTGTTCCAGATGGGAGACTCATGAGGCCCAGGTTTGATCCACAGTGTTGCACTTGGGGAGGGGTTAAGGCACACTCCGACGGCTCCGACAAAATGCAGAGCACTTTGCTTCCAACATTCTATGTCTATGTTTTCAATACAACCTGGATGTATGGAGGAGGCCTTTAGGTTCCTGCTTAGCTGCCGCCCAGACCCCCAGTCTCTGTGTGGGCACTGGCAGGATGGAGAGAGGGATGGGTGGGAGGAGGGATGAATGGATGGATGGATGGGGGGCTGAAGGGATGAAGGGATGGAGGGGGGCAGCCGTTCAGCCGCTGGCTTGTCAGGTGATTTAGTTTGGGATGCATCTGCGATGGGCCGTTAAAATGGATTGTA
This sequence comes from Sardinella tawilis, assembly GCA_030264315.1. NCBI lineage: Eukaryota > Metazoa > Chordata > Actinopteri > Clupeiformes > Clupeidae > Sardinella > Sardinella tawilis. The sequence continues at coordinate 19,028,121 of JASCQY010000002.1, forward strand.
ATGACATACACTTCAGATAACCATATGCCCCTGGCAATGCTCAAGTGGTGGAGTGAGCTGACGCTTGTTTATTTGTTTGTTTGTTCGTTCGGTGGGTTGTTTATTTATTTATTTATCTATCCATTTATGTATTTATATGTGTGTGTGCCATGTAGGGGGGGTGTTATTTTTTGCTAACTTGTTTGTGCGAAACAGATTGCCCTCAGGACTGTAAGGTCCAATTGCTGCTGTATGATTGAATGGTTTATGCTTGTGCTTATTTTAACATGGCCCAGAATCAAACTTAGTCAATCGTCTCTGACGTGGAAGTATATCAGCAGTCAGATGGGCCCACTTTAAAGAGATTTATCAACAATAATGATTTAAAAAGCAGACTAAAACAATGATGGAACCCTTCACCAATATTAACATTTCTAATAAATGCTCATATAAGGCCACAAAGGCGATCTGTCTCTTCCAGTGAATTGGCCAAAGGTTGAGAGCACGTCTGCAAGTCTTATCAGCGTTTCTCAGGAAAGAGGGATGTGCCTCCACTGTCAGAAAATGGAGGAACAAAATGGAGAGGGGATGCATAAACAGGAAGAGGCTAGGCCCAAGGCCTGAGTCTGTGGTTTCTTCCATATACGGGATCCAAGGCAAGAAGTGCCGCCATTTTCCACTTGAATTCCAGGCATAGTGGGCATTCCTTCAAGCAGGGCGGAGGGAAATTGGAGCTCGGCTCAACGTGTAATCATCCTAGGGGAAGAGCGGCTTAACAAATCAGGAGTTTCGGCATTCGCCCTGCCTCTTCACTGTGACTGAACTTGTGCTCGGGACTCTAAATCCTCTTTATGCGAAGCCACTCTGTCACATTGATGGCAGCCGACGATAGAAAGTTTTTTACCCCGTCTGTGTTTTTTTGTTTTAGTCCACGAGGTGAAATGGATTTTACGCCGCCGCGTTGCCGCGTTGTTGCCTGGAAAGATTGCCGTTGATATGTGTGTGATAAACGAGGCAGGTTGACTGAGATCAATGGAGCAGTCTTAGGACAGCATAGGCCATTCTCCAGCAAGACAGAACACAATTACCCAAAGCCCCCGCCGGCCCACGCCAAACCCACACACAGCAGCTCCCCGAGTGCTGGCCACCAGTACCTTTCCACCTAGATCTCTGCTTGGAAGGAGAACTCGCACACTTGAAGGCTAATAGAAAATAGCAGTGATTAATATCAGCGGATGATGCCAGATAAAGGAGAAATCCGGTGTGAATCAGTCAATACTGTAGCTCTGTCGTCCAAGGTCACTGAATGCTCTCTGTAGGAAAAAGAACCAGAAAATTTGGGTGGGTGGCTGGATGGATATTTTGTTTTATTTTGTTTTATTTCATATATACAATACAAAATATGCAGAGTATATTTAATATAGTAGGGCGTATCTCTGTGTGTCTGTGTGTGTATGTGTGTGTGTGTGTGTGTGTGTGTGTGTGTGTATGTCACCAAGGTAAAATCTATTCAGTCAATTCAGATAAAAGGCAGACCAGACAAGAGAAGTATCCATTCCTACCCACCGCTTGACCGGCCCACTTGACCCGGCCTTCTTCAGCTGATAGCAGTTCCATCAGCCCACATGATTACTGACTCGTTCCCAGTTCTGGGCCAGTGTCGGCTCAGGGTCTGCTCAAAAATCCACCCCGTGACCCGGGCGCCGTCTTCAATGAAATGGCATGTTTCTGATTGGCTGTTGCAACGAGTCGGTTTGAACTGAAAAAAAAAAGTTAAAAAAAATTGTCAAAGGCGAAATGTTTGTATGAATGATTTAAGCTTGCTGGCACGCGCAGAGACAGGCCAAGTCAATGGTCCATCAATCATTCACAACAAGCGGTGCAGAGATGCCTGCCTAACCTAGTTTGGCACTCGGAAACATTCCCTGAAAACAATGAAAGCTCTGCAGGGTCCTTAGTAAGAGAAAGAGGGAAACTCGCCATCTCTCCATTTTTTTTTTTTATGCACACACTCCAGTGTTCTTTTATGCATGTTTACACACACACACACACACACACACACACATGCACATGCACACACACACATGCACACACAACCCTGTTCAGGGTTGTTCTAAGCATTGACCACCCCTCCCTCCAAACACGCCTACACACGCAAACACACACAAAGACACACACACATAAACACTACACCTTTAACCCC
>JASCQY010000002.1:19046084-19061250 GCA_030264315.1 Sardinella tawilis
CAGACAGACAGACAGACAGACAGACAGACAGACAGACACACACACACACACACACACACACACACACACACACACACGCATACTGTAAATATCCTTACCCGTGGTGACCTTAGTGCAGTCAGGATAGTGAGAGAAAGAGCCCAAGTCTTGTGTGGGAGGCCCATACAGGTTTCTCTTTTTGGTGGAGACCCCAGACATGGTTTGGCTCCCTCTCAAACTGCCCCCCCCCCTCCACACACATACACACACACACACCACATCCACCCAACATCCACCCCTCCATGCCCCCCTCCACATTCACATTGGCTCACTCCAATTGAAACTGATCTGGGCACAAAACAGAAGGCAAAGCCCACCCCAACCCCCTGCTGTTAAGACCTGTAATTTGCTGCCACTCGCACAGAAGGATCATCCAGTTGTATATGTCACAAGCTATGTGCAAACTGTTGTGTTTGTGTGTGTGTGTGTGTGTGTATGTGTGTGTGTATGTGTGTGTGTATGTGTATGTGTATGTGTGTGTGTGTGTGTGTGTGTTTATCTTCTTCCTCTTAAATAAAGACATTTCTTTCCCCATCCTGAGCAGCTGCAGCATATTATGGGATTGCTTAGTAAAGTCATGCTGTATTCCATGAGACAAGGTGCTATTGATGAGGGATCCCATTTGGAGGTGCCAATGAGGGGGCGGGGCCCAGGATAATGCGCTCTAGCCAACAACCCTCAGAAGTTAAGCAGGAGGCAGAAGGAAAGAAAGGAAGAAAGCCTGGATTTGCAACACATATCCATGAGATAAAAGTGAATGTGTTGATGATTGGTGTGTGTGTGTGTGTGTGTGTGTGTGTGTGTGTGTCTATGTGCATGCGTTCGGAATCGGAAATCACGCAAGCGAGTGATGGGAAGAATTGAGGCGTTGTACCCACGCCGCACCTGTAAACGTTGTGAAAATAAAAGAGAATCGAATGCTCTCAACTTCCCGAAAGAGAAAAAAAAAACAATTAATGGACTGGATAATACGTAGGAGAAAACCCAAGCCTCCCTTTCATCAGAAGTGCCGTATCTTAGAGGACTTTGTCGGCCAAATACGAAGTAATCCCTGAATTTTTCCCAGAATCCTGCTATTTTTCTTCTCCCCCTTGCGTCCCAGGGAAAGTGCTTGACTTGATGTTTGTGTTTGATAACAGCTTGTCTTGTCTCCTGCGTGCACATCGGAGATTCCTTCACTACAAAAATCCCAAATAATGTCTCCTTGTCTTATAGAGACTTAAGTAGACACTTGTTGTCTTTCGTGCGTGCGTGCGTGTGTGTGTGTGTGTGTGTGTGTGTGTGTGTGTGTGTGTGTGTGCGCGCGTGGCGTGCGTGCGTGTGTGTGTGTGTGTGTGTGTGTGTATGTATGAGTGAGAAGTATAAGGCTCTCTGGGCAAAAGAGAACAAGGAGCAATCCTCTTAACACCCGCCAAGACCCCCCCCCCCCCTCCCTCCACCCCACCACCAGAATCATCTCCTTGTGCAAGCTAATGCTTTGTGCAACACCATGCTATTTTGCCTTGTTTAACTTCTTACCAATGCTGCCACGGCAGCGCCGGCGTAAAGCCGGGTTTAAAGGGCAGTGTGCCAGGCGGATGCCAGGCTGATTACTTTGCCCCCCTCTTAATAAAGCTGGTTTCGCTGGAGTAATGAGAGAATCTCCGCTGTGGCGGCACAGGAAGCACAAGCTCATGATAATGAGCTTGCTTGTTGTTGTTGTTGTTGTTGCTGTCGTCGTTGATTGTGGTGCTGCGGCCCCTATGCTGTGTTTTTTTTTCCATTCTGAGAAGGGTTCGACCAATCACCAGGCTGGAAGCACTGAGCCTCTCGGGATAGAGTTTGGAGACGGGTGGAGGGTGTGTGTGCGTGGAAGGATGTGTGTGTGTGTGTGTGTGTGAAAGGATAGATGTGTGTGTGGAAGAAGACTACAGTGGGGTGCTACAGACAAAGCTGTTTACATGTCAATGGAGTGTCCACTTGGTTTTTGGGTTTGTTTGTGCAAGAGTGCTGATGAGATTGCTGTTATTGACAGACTCTTAGTTTGGCCTTGTCCTTGATTTTGAATTTGTTGACTTTCATTTCTATATATGATTAATTAAAAAAAACAAAGAAAAATGTAACACTCTGCTTGAAAACCTCACACTCAAACAACCTCACACTCAAACAACCCCACTTAAGAAAAATAATCGATTTGCCAAAAAAAAAAAACCCACGTCATTTAGTGTCAGTACTTTGTTCTGAAAAGCAACTGTTACCATTATGCTAAAGATGGAGGCTGCCTTGACCTTTGATACTTCCCTTTTTGCACAAATGTGTCACTCCCAGCACAGTAGTCTACCCTGTACTGTACACACGTGCATCTAATGCCAACCCGATGCCTGACTCATGGCTGAGAGATGGGCTCTGAAAAGGACTGCAGGCAAAGGCTGCCACAGATGTGGTTATTTTCATAGTCCGTGAATCTGTTGTCAGTGTTCTGTTCTGTTCTGAATCTGTTAGTCATTTGACAAATAAAACGTCAGAAATTGGTGTCAACATTTCCATCAGTCTTACCTAAAGTCAAGATTATTATTCTCAGATTGCTTAATTGGTATACAAAGGAAATGTAGCCTATTTACTGTGGAAGGGGAGTGATTATGGCAGAAAATATAACTTCAACTAACAGCAGTTTGAGAGTTTTTAGCTATTTCACTGAACAATCGACAAGCAGATTACCAGAATAGTTAGTGATTAATTTCAGAGTTGAAAAAATAATCTATTTATTGCATATTTGTTGCAGTCCTTGTTTTCAACCCACAGACATCTCACTCTTACAGATATCTCACTCTCAAAAAACAAATTCTTCGGTAGTAACTGTCCCACTCTCAGGACAGACACAGGGTGTCCTATATTCACAGATGTCGTGCTTTCAGACAAGACTCTCTCACTGTCAGGAAGTATGTTTAGCCTGGTGCAAGATGAGAGATGTCTCACTTTCAGCACTAAACAGCTGTCCTTGCAGGTCTCCATCTAGCGAGAGGAGCTGTGCTGTGCTTTGCTCTGCCCACAGACGCCCTGCGCTCAGCACTGGAGAGGCGACTTCAGCACAACACACACACGTGTGTGTGTGTGTGTGTGTGTGTGTGTGTGTGTGTGTGTGTGTGTGTGTGAACCAGTGAAACCAGTGAAGGGGATCGGCCTGCAAACAGGAAGTGGGCTGTGTCGCAGGCATCACACAATGTGTGTTTGTGTGTGTGTGTGTGTGTGTGTGTGTGTGTGTTTGAGTTTCTGAGCACTTGCCACAAACTGAAGGTTACACGTCTACGACTATCCTCGAGTGTGCAGTAGCTGTACTCCTTCGGCTCTACTTGGTGCTGAAAAAGCATCCCCATTGCTATTTTTTTTTCCTTTTTCATTTGTATAGACATCCAAGTACATAGCATTACCATTTTCACATTTCAGAAATGAAATGAAAATTTTATAGACAACTTTATTTGACAACTATTAAGAGGCTGACATAAATCATCAGGATAACTCTCTTCCAAGAGATGTCAGTTCATTAAACATCTTTACATTCATGGAAAAAAAATGAGAAAATGAGTTTTATGGTGCTGAAAATACTGGATATAGCTTTTTTTTAAAAGCATAAACAAGCATTCTGGCACATTGGATTACTACTTTGATTCCAACATCACTATTGAGAGTATGTCACTCTTAAGTGGTCTTATTTTGTTTCACCCCATGTCTTGGTAGGCCTGAGAGACACGTGCTGGATATCTTTACATTAACGCACATATATAATCTCAATTAAAAATGTCATGTTAAACATGACGATCTGCTGCGTATGCTCCGTAATCCATAATCCAAATGGATATGTCTCCATGCTGTATTTTCAGTTCCGTCTGGCCTGCTTGCTCCACTGTAATTCTGTAATTACAGAACATTGATTGATTAGCGGGAATTGTCAACACAGGGAGAGAGATTTTTTTATGAGACTTTCTCACACTACAAATGGCTGCTCCCCTGTGGCCCATATATGCATGCCGTGATAACTGCTGTCGCCAGACACACTTTAATAGCCTAAACAGTCACACAGTGTTCCCTCGAATGGTGTGTCTCGTGTCAAGAGTCAGTGGCTCATCTTTCACTCGCAGCAGCCTTGAAAAGTGGGCCACAACTGGGCTTCACCCGACTCTACAACTTACACAGCGGCCAGGGTAACAGACAGAGATAGATCCGGCTCTTTCATGAGTTGAGAACTCAAATGGAACCTAGTCTTTTGACCGATGGATTGCTGGATTGAAACGGAACCGTGTTCTGTTGTGGTATAGACACGGGCTAAGCTGTTGCACCAAATGCTTTCACATCGTTTTACTTTGTGCAAAGCATCTGGAATCCCACAAATGGCATACTGGCCATCCAAACTTTTGTCGAAGGAAACCTAAACTAATGGAGAGATCCCAGAGTGCTCTGTAGCGAAATATGATATTGAGCTAAACAAAGGGACGCTGGCCTGGCTTGACTCTGGGCCACATCCGTGACAGATGAGGGCCACCCTTGGCCTCGATCTACTGTAGCATCCACCATCCCGTATCTGGACTGCTGTTGTTTTTGTGTCTCATCCAAGTCCCGTGGAAGTCCTTGTCAAGCTTGGCATGCCGAGTGGAGTGTTTTGAAGAATGGTCATTTGAGTGAAGGCACACTTTGAGCTTCTGTGTGTTCAAGCACACTTGAGTGATGACAGACCCTGAAATGTGTCATCTGGTTCCCAATCACCAGATGTGGGCTGAAATGCTTTTTGGAAAGCTGAAGGGCTCTTGCACAATGAAATCACCACGTCTGTAATAAGATGCTATGAAAGCTTTCTCTTGTGAAAATGCTAAAGATGTGTTTTTGTCTCTTTTTTTCGTCAAAAGAGGCAAAATGTTAACGGGTCCTTTTTTTCATCCTGTCACAGATGTTATTTTGAATATGATTTAATGCTTTGTTGCCAAGCTTTTTTAACCTGGCCGCATATCTTTCCACACATGACAAAGCATAATGGGACATTTTTCACTCAGGAGGATTGACTTTTGACTGGGGTTTGCACTTAGGGTCACAATGAGGTTATAGAAGTGTCTGTTTGAGTACATTCTCTCCATGCGTCCCCATGTGTCTTTATGTTATGGCAGGATGTGTGTGTGTGTGTGTGTGTGTGTGTGTGTATATGTGGCAGAGTACCAAAAAGATTTCAGAGGGGTCCTTTGTGGCTCCTTCTGTTTTAATGTCATAATTGCACATTGATTTTGGCACAGCGCACCACCATATTGAATGTAGCTGTTGACAGTGGTCAACGGTTAAGTTTTAGTTGCAGACCAACTCCCCTCCACGGTGGTTTTTCTATTCTCTGTGTATCCTGATGTAGGGCTGTGGTTGACAGCCAACGGAACATAAAGAGGCACATGTCTGCAGTTTGACATGGAACTTCAACTTATAGCCACTTGATCCCTGCCACAGTGTCTGTGGACAGCACCTTCCCTTTGACCACACACACACACACACACACACACACACACACACACATACATACAGATACAAACTAAACCTACAACACATACGCACATACACACACACTCAAAACCTACAACACATACAGTACACTAAGCAAACACACACACACACACACACACACACACACACACACACACGACAGCCACACAAATGCACACACACACAGACATCAAGCATGAGCTTGAAAGCTTTGCCAAGCAGGGACGTGAAAGCTGCCTGTGATCTGTTGGCTGGGTAGTCAATCACTCAGAGGCAATATGCCACACAAGCCCACCATTGTTCACACACACACACACACACACACACACACACACACACACACACACACAGACACACTTACACACGTCTTGCTCAGCCTCACTCACTCACGTCTCAAAGAGGCCAAGTTTTGATCTAAGTCAACTTAAAACACTTAAAAATCACAGAAAGTAAAAGCGAGCGGCTCTTTCAATATTAATGGCAGGCTCCGCTGGGTGCCGGCGCAAAGAAGAAAAGAAAGGCATGCCAGTTCCCCCTCCTCAGCCGCGGCTTTAACCTTCAGCGTTGTTATTAATTTCAGAAATGAATACACCAGATTATATATATAAAAAAAGGGAAAAAAAATGGAGGATGAAAAGCTTCGCGCTTAGCTCCATTTTATGTTAGCCCATGCATTTTTTTTTCTTTCTTTTTTTTTTTTTTTTTCCCCGCTATCTAAATCACACTCCTTGAAGATAAGGATTTCATTCACTCGGGCGTGATGAGGAGAGCCTGGGACCAAAGACTCCCCAGTTTAGGCCAATTAACGGGGCTCTCAGGTGAGAGTTGAGAGACTGATGAGTGGAGACTGGAGGGTTGGGGGGGGTGGGGTGGGGGGGTGCTAGTCTGCTTGGTGGTTGACGCACCTAATACTCCTCCACCGTTGTGAATTTGCTCCAGCTTCTCTTTATCTCAAACACTTCGATTCTGCAGATAACGGTTTAATCTCGATGGCTCTCTGGAGTCATTCCCGCGTGCGGACACACACACACACACACTCACACACACACTCACACTCCACTCCCCCTCCACCCGTCGATGCAGACACATCCCAGAAAAGTGAGATGATAATCTGCTGAGTCTCTCACCAGGCTTGTTCAAGTGCATTCAGGATGGGTCCAAAAGCTTGGGAGACGGAGGCCGTGTTTGATCCTGTTGCACAGGGGTAACATCATAGGTTCAGACTAATCCAGCCAGAAGAGAATATGGCTTTCCTGTTTGGATTTATGACAGACTGCCTAATGTCTTCAATACGGCCTTATTTACCCTTAGGGAGCCTACCTTCTCTCTCTCACACACTCTCCCTTCTCTCTCTCTCTCTCTCTCTGTCTCTCTCTCTCTCACACACACACACACACACACACACATACACACACACACACACACACACACATACACAAAACAGACAGTTTCTTCTCTCTTTCTTTTCAATAATGTTCTTCTATGTCTCTTTTTGATGGTTTGTGTAGATATACCGTACAGGTGTCGACATACAGTACAGTAATGGTGCATCACACATCCATTAATTTCCCAATTTCACCATCTATGCTGTTCTTCTAAACTGTATGCTCCCTGATGCTGACCTGTTGTCCTCGATGAAAGTGGCAGTGCTCAGATACACAGAGCCTCCTTGGTACCTCCCATGTCTTCAATGCAGTCATCATCCCCCTTGGTTGGTCTCCCTTTTTTTTTTTTCTTCTTTCTCCTGATACAGCGTCAATCTGTTCATTGTTCGGCATGTATGGGGAAAGTGGTGTGATCCGCTACACTATTGTGACATTATAATTGGGCGTCAGGCAGAGACAGGTGGTAGCAGGAAATGTTCCGGGCCTCCCGCCGAGCGAGGCTGAAGACGCAGCGCAAGTCCCGCCGCTTCAGCAGGGCCGCCGAGCAGTCGCAATTACAGAGAAAAACAGCAAATTAGCACCTGCTGTTCAAGGTTGACTCCTCATGTTGTCCGACAACAGAGACACTCCCCTTTGTGTGTGTGTGTGTGTGTGTGTGTGTGTGTGTGTGTGTGTGTGTGTGTGTGTGTGTATGTGTCTGTGTCTGTGTCTGTGTGTATTTATGTCTCTGTGTGTGTGTATGTGTGTGCGCACGCGTTAGTGTTTGCTTAGTTTGCCTAAATAAATGTGTGTGTACATCTGTGTTTGCTTAGTTTGCTTAAATTAGTGAGTGTGTATATGTGTGTATTTGTTTAGTTTCCTCTAATGGTGTTAACAGTGTGGCTCCTGCACCTTCAGATGCAGTGAGGGCCAGACTGTGACAGAAGAGAGAGAGAGAGAGAGAGAGAGAGAGAGAGAGAGAGAGAAAGATAGAGAAAAAGAGAGAAAAAGAGAGAAAGAGGGAGAGATGCTTTCATTTTGCACAGCCTTATGTACTCAGACGTCCAGCTGGGATTTTAATTAACAGAGCTTCAAGTTTTTTGCCTTGGCGCAATCAGGCACCATTCCTGGAAAGACAATAATTACGTTTTTTTGTTTTGTTTTGTTTTGTTTTTGCCATTGCCTGTTCTACAGTGATGCCTAACTAGTTTTTCCCATCTGTGCATGAAGTGAAGAGAGCTCACATTGAAGAGCCTTTGGATCGGTAGTTTGACAGGTCTGGCCTAAGATGTGCTCAGACAAAACAGCCGTCGATACCACACACACCAAACATCACCTTCAGGCGCTCGCCTCACGTGTGAGCCTGATGTATCAATAGCTGTGTAATTGAATGGTGGCAGGGAGTGTGAGAAGGTGAACAGTGAGGTGTCGTGTGTTGACATCTGCCTGTCATTCTGCCGCTCAGATCTGGATGATCTGATGAACTCCCGGGACTCCCGCTTCACACCGGCAGCAGACGCACGGATCAAACGCTCGCATTATGCAAGCTGTCCGATTCCATTTGATATTTCCCCGTGCCAATATGGAGCTGTCGCTCAATATCAGGCTCCTAGCTTTATATTTACAGTTTTCCACGCTGAACACTCTGTGCCTTTGTCACAGGGGAGAAGCTTTGGAAAAACTGTGGTAACGGCACATAAGAAAACACTCTTGACAAGTTGTCAAGGCTTGATGTGCTACACTTTTTCGAAGGTTTTGATAAACATGTTATTATCTGGAGAGGGATGAAAACATGTCTTTTTTTCACAGAGAGAGAGAGAGAAAGAGAGAGAGAGTGATCGAGTCACGATTTTAGGCCTCTTTAGAGGTCTCACCCTCTGAACGTCGTCAGGGGAACCCATAACTCCTCGCGCGTTTGGCGCAAAAAAAGCAAAATGTGTTTGCACACTACTCTGTAAACATACTGAACCAAAGAGTTTACAAAATGTATTTTCTGTTTATACTTCCAGTCGCACTTTTTTATTTTCTTGGTTTGATGTCAGAAAGTTATTAATTATGTGTAATTGTCAATAAGAAATACGTTATAATGCAGCTTAATTGTTGTTATGCAGTGACTTGCAGTACCATCTACTGAGCTGATTTGGATTAACCAAGTACAGTTAACCTCATCAAGGTATGAGAGACTTCTCACTGCATGTTGTTTGCACCGGTCGAATAAAGGGAGTCTTGAGAACAGGAGATTCTGTGCCCAGGGAATGCGGTTGGTTACAGTGTTGTAAAAGCTCAATCACAGTTGGACTTATCTGTTGAATGGCATTTTGATTGGCTGACGAGACATCATGCAATGCTTCATGCTGTTTATGTGAAAACTGTCTTCTGTTTTATATGAGCTCAAGCCGTGTTCAGTGTACGGTAAGTGCAAGGACGCCAGTGTACTTTTTAACCCGCTGAGCGAAGTGAATGTGCAAAAGCAAATAGTTACCGACACTGTCGTGTGAGTGTTCCAGCGCTGTCGTTTTTTATTGTGTCGTATCTTTAATGCTCAGAGGGGATTCAGGCTGAGTTTCAGGCGTGGATCATTCAGTCAGTCTACCATCCCCTAAATGAGATGCAGAGCAACAGTTGGAGTAGCCTTAGGGGACAGGCTGAGAGACGTGGTTGGAGTCATCACCTGCTGCCTTTTTTTTTTTTTTTGGTCACATCCATATTTTATCTCTGACAGAACGTGTGGCCACACCACACATAGCAACAGGGAAAGCACGGGGCTGTCGCGTCACAGCGACGCTTTTGAACTGTTATCGTCAGCTATCGTTGATTGCCGGATGAGAAGATTTAACATGCAAATACGTAGCGCCTCCGTGCTGTTAACAGATAACAATCACACAAATTAGAGGGACGAGTCCACACATAGCTGAAGGGAAGCACCGCCATTAGTGACAGTTAATGTCCGTTACACTCCACCACACCGTGGCAGGCAGGTCCGATCACGTCCCTCCCAGTGGAGTGGTATGGAAGTGCGACGGGCGACACGAGGGCCATGAGTTCTTGGCAGGGCGCTGAGGGTGTTGGGTTTAAGGCCGTGACTTGGCAAAAGCTGTGCCTGTGCCCTGGTGCACGAGGGAGGCCATTTGGTCGGCGAGCCTGCCAGACTTCTCAAGGGCTGATTGTTTTATTTATTTTTTTTGTTTGTTGTGTTGATGTTGTTGTTTTTTGTTGTAGGTGTCTGCACTGTAGGGGGTCTGTGCACACTGAGAGGATCACAGCTAAGAGAGACTTTGAATTGTAGTCATAGAGAGAGAGAGAGAGAGAGACAGAGAGAGAGTGATGTATTTTAGACGTCATCACTGACTATTTTCGTCAGAAAAAATCTGTCATATTTCTTTGTATTACAATTCCCTCCTATAATGAATTAGTATGATCTACATTATGAACTAGTGATTAACATTAATTGACATATAATCAGTATCCTGTCACTACCATTTAATCTTTGAATAAAAACTTTCTACTTGTGCTTTGTTACGTCAGCTTATGTGTGAATGAGTCCATTCAATTATGTAAGAGGTATGATGGGCCACTGAATATTGGCTGTACAGCAAGCTACTCAGCCGGGAATATTGCTTGGCCAAAGAGTGTGTTGTCCTTCAGCAGGTTCAATATTTGCCTTTGAACATTGTGAAATAGGAAACGGTTGCCTCTTGCAGTGAAAAGTTTGCGCTCGCACCTATTTTTTTATGCAAAGCTTGCTCATTCTTTGATCGCATTGCTAATCTTTCCTTGCCAGTCTTAATAAATAGTTTGTTATGCAGGACTTGTGAGGCCCTCCTCCATTTCTTCCCTTTTTTTTCTTGTCTCCTACACTGTGGCTGGTGTTGCACTTTGACTATTAAACATTCAGCGTTTGGAAGTGCTCCAAAAGACCCGTTTGCTTTTATTAATATGTCAACACGTGGCGTGGTGCGACGCGGCACGGCGCAGCACAGCGCAGCATGGCATGGCGTGGCGCGGCGCGGTGGTGTGTTGTGGTGCGCGGGTGTGTGTGGGTGTGTGGTGTCAGCCTCGCGGCGCTCTCAAATATTTACCCCCCGCGTGGAGCGGAGAGTGGAGCCGGAGCACAACATTTTCAGGATCCATAATGACCACTTGAACTCTTAACACAGCCCATGTTTCCAAACAGAGGCGCGCTGGGGGAGAAGCGAGCTCTCGTCTGTGTAATGTCGCATTAGCCTGCTCAGCCATTCGACCGGCAGAGCGGGCCGCGGAGCGGAGAGGAGTGCATGGTGGAAAAGCGGGAGTGTGGTGCGGAGGTGGCTGGGAGGAGGCGATGTGATGCGAGGTGTGGGTGGGCTGGGCTGAAGCTGAGGAAGAGGCTGAGCAGAGGCAGAGGCAGAGACGGGACCGTGGCCCCCCGTGCGCGCAGATGTGGAGCTTTAATTTTTAAAGCCGTTAGCAACGCGTGGCTGCGCGACCGACGAGGCCGACGAGGCCGCTCCGTGTTGCATCTGGTCGCGTCACATAGCATAGGAGTGTAAGTGCTAATTCAAAGCGCTGTGGCCCTGCTCTAAGCAGCCCCAACCCCCTACAACCCCTTTACAAACACTGATTAAGTCTTTGATTCTCTCAGTCCTTTTACACGTCACTCTGTTTGTGTCTCACCTTCCTCTTGTGGCTTAGTGCTCCCTCCTCTCTCTTCCTTTTTCTCTCTCGTCTCTCTGTCTGCCCAGCTGTCCCATCTCTTTCTCTCTAACTCTTTACCATGGAGTATTGCTGTTTTGATCGGCCACTCAGTCTTAGTGCTCCTCGAGAGAGAGAGAGAGAGAGAGAGAGAGAGAGAGGATGGGACTTGGAGTCAGCACTCCACACACAGACACACACACACGCAGACACACACACACACACACACACACACACACACACACAGGAATAGACATATTGTACAGCACAGGGCCTAATTCTGCACCTCTCCTACACTTTCCTCTGCAAACTCACTGTGTTGTGCGTTTGCTTGAGCCTTCCATACTACACCATGCAACGGGGGATCTTTGCAAGCTGGACACAGGAGAGGGAAGGGAGTACCTTTTCATTGCACTGGAATTGATAGTGGTGCGATATCACATGTGGTTTTCAGAACAAGTGTTTTTGTGGTGAGCTTTATTTCCATCATTAGACCACCGTAACTGCCCACAAACTATCAGTGAGTGAGGGGGAGAGGCCATCAGTTCTCCCATTGCACCTCCTTCAGTCCAGTAATCTGAAATTGAAAATGCATCCATTTCTGTTTTAGCTGTTGCTGTGAAATGAGATCATAACACTCAGGTTTTTTCTTATCCCTTCTTGTCTTCTGGGTCTTTAGATGTACTCTTTTATTTGAGTACTAGTAGTCATGCCATGGTTCATTACTTGAGAAGTGTTGTACAGTATGTACCTCAATGTACCTCCACACACGTGGAGCCTTTTGTAAAAGCGCTTGATTGTGTGTGAACAATGCGTCGTGGACAGACGTGATCTAAACCCATGGCCACATACTGTAGATTTTACATCTAAAGGAAGGATCGCATGAGAAGTGGGTGAAAGTGTTCTTGCGGTTCGTCTTTCACTTAATCCACTCTGAATGTGCAGGTGTTGGTGCGCTGGATTTTAACTGCAGGGGAGAAAAAGGTTTCCCCAAACAGAGTGGCTGTTGTTGGAGTAGTTCCCAGGGAAAAAAAGAGCAGCAAGATGTTTAAATAACCCCTGAAACCGGAGAAACAGCGAAAGGAGTAGCTTATTTGAATAGCCCAAAGGCAGCAGTGGAGTCCAGAGAGCTCTACAGAATTGGGTGTAAATTGTTGAGCTGGCCCAGTGCTTAAAAGTACCAGGCAGCTCATTCACACAGAGCAGAAGTAATCAATTAGAGGTTTGTTAGTCTTGAGAGTAGCTTAATGAGCTGGGCTCATTATTGGAACTCCCAGTTCAAAATGAACACAGGTGTGACTGAACCCCTGTTCTAGCGTAGCTGCTTACTTTGGTAGGCCGAAATCAAAACACTCTTGCAGACACAGTGGAGAGGCTAGCTAGCATCCATATGTAACATGTGGTTAGCTGGCATCCATATGTTGCATATGCATATTTCTCATAGAACAACATTTAAATCTATTTTTCTTCAAAGCCCATTAAGTTTGTTTAGGAAAGGGGAATAGCTACATTTGTACACAAAGACCTGATCTTTTAGATGCTTTACCTTTGTCAGTTCATTGGTGAATTGACGCTGGTGGAAAAAGACGGGAGAAAGACTGGAGGACGTGTTCAGGCTGTCAGGGCCGGCTATTGATTTGTGTGTGTTGCATGTTGAACATATTGCCATGATTCTCCTTGGCTGGAAGACAGTGCAGAGATCAATAGTAGTGTTGGGCTTTGTCCGAGCAGGTCCACTGGTGATGGAGAGGAATAGAAAACACTGGGGTATTTATAGGGAGGGGGGCGGTGGGGGTAACTCCCACTAACCTTGACAGGCCAAGTCAAATAGCCAACAAACAGCACCTTCTCCTCATAGAGTCTCCATATGGGGAGACACTGGATCAGACGTTAACAGCAAAGCAGATTACTGTTAATTCACTCAAGTACACTTAATGAGGCTCATTGAGGCATCATTGACCCCTGACAAGGAATTATGTTTGTTATGATGAATGAGGCAAAATCCAATATTTGTGTGTGTGTGTGTGTGTGTGTGTGTGTGTGTGTGGTTCCTCTAAGAAAATGTAGGATGTGAAGACACATGGCATTTGCGTTAGCCAGCTCATGAATCATGCATATTCATATTCCTTAACGTACGTTGTCTTATTCTATGTTCAAATTAAAAATGTATATTCAGTCAGAAAGGAGACTTTACCTGAAGTGACACGCAGTCTAAGAAAAGTATACATTATATCTCATCGGTGTGTGTGGGTGTGGAGTCAAAAGCTAATGTTTTACGCATATTCTGCCCTCCTAAAAGATAACTTTTGGTTTTAACATCATCCTCTCTTTCTCTATATATATATCTCTCTCATGCTTTCTCACTCCCACCATCTCTCTTCTCTATCTAGTGAGGTTCAGGTAGAGAGGTCAAATACCACAGAGTGAAAATTGTTTTTTTTTTGTTGTTTGTTTCTGGCTTTAGTCTAAAGAGCTGATAACCATCTAACTGCCCTTGCCTGTTCCATGTCAACAAGTTTGGAGGTTACAATAGAGTAGACACATGGTTGAAATTATCAGCTAACACTGGCTTTAGAGACATGGCTTTCACAAACTCTCAGATATTTGAAAGCGAGCATTGAGCCCTTTGTGCATGCGCGGTGTCAGTGCATAGTGGCTTGTAGATGTAGCCTTAATGTTGCATCATGGTCAAATATTTTATGAGCCAACCAAACCACAATATCTTCAACATCTTAAATGTCGAAATTGCAGTAGGCCTCCTGAAGGTCGTGCATGAAACCATAAAAGTTAATCTTGTCTGGTTAGGCCACAGTTACTGCATGTTGTGTGTCATGTTCAGTCAGTCCATTCATGCAGACGTGGCACAAGTATTCTGTGGTTTTTGGAGTGGCAACTTGAGCCGTGCATGTGTGTGTGTGTCTGTCTGTCTGTCTGTCTGTCTGTCTGTCTGTATGTCTGTTTGTCTGTCTGCAAAGCCATGCACTTGCATGTATGTCTGTCTATGAAGCCACGCAAGACGTGAACGTGCACGTTTGTCTGTCTGTGAAGATGCACAGTTGCACACGTGCACTTCTGTCAGTCTTGTGAAGACGCACACATGCACGTGTATCAGTCTCAATAGTTGTGCACGTGTATCTTTCCGTGGAGGTGAGCAGGAGAGGTGTGCAAGTCATCAACATGGCCTGAGCCTCTCAACCGTACCTCAAACCACACTCCTGCAGCGCTATCTACACACTCTCTCTCACCAGCGACACACACACACACACACACACACACACACACACATACTCTCCACCCAAGCCCTGCATTCATTTCCTTCTGTGTGTGTGTATTTGTGTGTGTGTCTATGTGTATGTACGTAATTTTCTACACATTTTTTGTAGCCATTCAAGTTGAGGAATCCACTTGTGTGTGTATGTACAGTGTGTGTGTGTGTGTGTGTGTGTGTGTGTGTGTATGCATAAGTTTTGTGTTTATTGCTTCCCTTTTCATGCTTGAGTGTGTGTTTGTAGTTCTTGCACGTTTATGATTCATGTCTGTTGGGTCTCAAAAGAGGCTCAGGTCAGGGGGGGGGGGGGGGGGGGGGATGGGGGGCAATAAAT
>JASCQY010000002.1:19163505-19172829 GCA_030264315.1 Sardinella tawilis
GTGTTAGTTTGTGTTTGTGTTTGTGTTTGTGTATGCTGGATAAGCAGTTTGACCTCAGAAGTGGTTAGTCAGTAGCCAGATGATTGAATGTGAGGTCATGTGAGTGGAGCCGATGTTTATTTCAACACAGATTGATCAGTGGCGCTTATGGCCGCAGGATGAAAGTGTCTTTGTGCCGCATTAAGGGATTGACCTTATTAGGTGCCTCTGATATCTGCTATTGTAGGGCAGACAATCTCTTTACCCCGTTTTAAAGCAGGGGAAAAACGGGGTAAATTCCCTTGAGATTGTAATGACCTAACTTTAGAAGGTGTCGTCTTTCCTTATTTCCTCTTTTTACCATTTCGACGCGTTTAAAAAAAAAAAAAAAAAAAGTTTAATTTAAGCGCTGGCAGTGGATGGTGGTGAATCTGATCAGAGAAGCAGTGGTGAAGTGATCAGTGCCACCAGTGCCTCTTAGGGACATAGGAGTGTTAGGCAGGCTAATCCCTCCTGCCCTGCTGAAATACACTGAAGTGACCCTGGACCGCACACTCACTCCCCACAGCAACAAGGGCTGTCTATCATTCACCGTCTCACTGACTCATGCTCACCGCTATACTCAATGAGTCGCATGGATATGATTATGGT
Source organism: Sardinella tawilis (assembly GCA_030264315.1). Lineage (NCBI taxonomy): Eukaryota > Metazoa > Chordata > Actinopteri > Clupeiformes > Clupeidae > Sardinella > Sardinella tawilis. Next base: position 19,164,136 of record JASCQY010000002.1, read on the forward strand.
GCTGGTGCTGATGATGATGATGATGCTGTTAATGATTATTATTATTATTATTATTATTAGTAGTAGTAGTAGTAGTATTATTATTATTATTATTATTATTATTATTATTATTATTATTATTATTATTATTATTATTATTATTATTATTATTATTTTTATTTTTATTATTATCATCAACAACAACAATAATAATAATAATTAATAATAACAATTTCCAAAGATCCTTGTTTGTATAAAATGTAATTCTTATTTAATTCTTGTATAAAATGAATGATTTTATCCATTGATTTGTCATTATCAATGCCCTTCAAATATTGGAATCCCTCCATGGATTGCCTGTGTTGGCACCACCCCTCGAATACCACCTGAAGATGTGGTCGCCTTCGCCCATTCATGTGTCCCCTTTGCCCACAGGTCGATGTGCCAGCTGCGGAGAGAACGTGGTGGGCGAGGGCACCGGCTGCACTGCCATGGACCAGGTCTTCCACGTGGACTGCTTCATCTGCATGACATGCAATACCAAGCTGCGTGGAAAGCCCTTCTATGCCGTGGACAAGAAGGCCTACTGCGAGCCCTGCTACATAGTAAGCAAGCAAACACTCCTCCACTTCTCATATGGACATTCATAGAACACGGATATTCTTAAGCACTTCTCTAATGTACTTTTGCCTAACCATGGGCATTCTAACACACTTCAGTGTTCCTACCGTAAGCACTTCTGTTACGTACATATTAAACACACTTTTATTAGGCATTCTTCCCCTTTTGTGGGATTCACAGAGATAATGTTACTCTTATGCTCTTGTAATATTGCCCAACTGAAGGGAAATATAAACAAGTAGTTTGCAACACAATTTGAACTTGAAACAATCTTTAGAACACAACTGATCTCCTTTCATGTTCAGTGAAGTTCAATTGTGATAAGTGAATGATCTGCAGTTGTGAATCTGAATCAAAAAACCTGTTGCCATTGACAGCAGTCACAGAAATAACTGACCTCAAAGTCTGAGAGAGCCGTATGATACACCCTAATGCACACTCACAGAGGACAGGGACATCCTGTTCAAAGCACACTTTCAGAATTTCAGAGTGTGTTTCAAAGTGTTAGAGTTCCATTAGCTAGCACTTATGTGGTTAGACTGCTTGATTGACAGTTGGGCATCAGGGTTCCAATTCTTCAACCCCACGTTGCAAGTGTGTGTTGCTTTGGATAAAATGTTAAATACCAGTCAACTTTACTTTGTTTTAAATAATCAATTACTGTACAAGTCACTGCTAATATACCGTATTTAAAGATAGACACTCACACATTTCAAAATCTTATCAGATTGTTCTCAGTGTCATTTTCCAGAAGCTAAGAGTATTAACCCCTTAGGACTTCAGACCATAATCTGTGGTGTGTAATGTGTGCTATGTTATATAATTAATCCGTTTAGTCAGGTTAAATCAGCAGACTCTTAACACTCTTAAACCAGATTGCCACTGATTTAAGAAAGCAACAGGTCCGTGGACAGCATATAGAGAGCAGGTCTGTGAAATATTCACGAGAAATCACAGGCGTACAAAGGCAAGTACACACCTAACAGTGCATCCAGGGCACAGTGAAATTCACTCAAGCATGCAATAAAAACACTGAAGCATGCCAGGCCATATGCTCGGCAAGAGATCCGACCCCGTTGACCTCTCTCCTCACAGACTCACCCTGGAGTGAATTAAACATGCACCAAATCAGGCAAATGAACTTTACTTCTCAGCCTGGGAGGTGAAGAAGAGCAGGCTTGACATGTAGTGTAGTGTAGTGCATTGTGTAATTGCACAACACTCTGACGACTCCACTGATGGATGGATATGGATAACATCTGTTCCCCTGAATATACAGGCCCTCCCTCTTGCACTCCGAAAGCTGCACAGCCTTTTATCACTGTAATTTTACAGTACAGTGTGTTTTTTTTTTTTCTTTTTCTTTAAGACTTGAAATTCTGTCTCCCTGGGAAACGACCCTGTGACCTTTCTTTTATAAGTCGTGTTTAGCTCTACAGGTAGAGTTCTAAAGGAACAGGCCCTAAAGGACCGTATAGATTGCATACAGGTAGAGGTCCGTACTTCACACAACACGTTCTGCTCTTTGGTGTCTACCTGGCTGCCCTGTTGTTACAATTCACAACTCACTTAGTTCTCAGTACTGAAAGCGTTGAAAAGACTTGATGAATTACTGTAGAACTGTCTTTTTTTTTTTTTGCTTGCTTGATTCCCAGTGCAAAGCAACCATAGCTCTGCAGGGGCTGTGCCACGGGAGCGTGAGAGATTATTCTTTCAAGATTTTACACAGGCATCAATCCTCTTGTATGATGTTCGTTATCGCTGCCCGTGATCCATCACTGGGAAGTGCGGTACAGAGCTCTCGCACTTGTTTGCGTGGCCGTTAAATCCAGCGCTAGGAAAGATCAGACAGACAGTGGCCGGGCATGCAAAAGGATTGAGTGCGCCAAAGCATCACCCTCATCAAGAGGTACATCTGATAAGCCCGCAGACACAGATGAATCGCAAGCAAGTATTAAAATCACATTAGAATGCCAGATCGGATTACTTTCCTTTGTAGATTGTAAAAGCAAATAAGCTCCCCCTCCCTCTCTCCCCTCCTCCTCCTCCTCTCCACCTCTCCACCTCTCCCTTCCTTTCTCACTCTCTTCCTCCTCCTTCTTCCTTCTTGTTTCATTGTCAGAAATATCCTTTGAAAATTCTCTTATTTCTTCAATCAAAGAATTCGCCTAGAAAAAGGGAAACGGTTGACAGTTCCTGTAAGAATGTGGAACCCTCTTTTCTGGGAGTCAACAAGGTTGGGAACTTCTGAAAGTGGCATGCAATACCTTGTTTTTTTATATTTTATTTTATTTCAGTCTTTCCTCTAACATGTCAGCTTGACCTTCTGAAAATGATGACAAGGTCGAGCTAAAAGGCAGCGGTCAGCGAGGTCTCAAGTAGCAAGCGAAACTCTTTTTGGTAACAGACCAAGTCTCACACCTTCAAAACTAAGTGCATGTCAAGCTTGGTTTTGTGCGTCACATAAGCTGCGTCTTAAAATGCGCTCAATGGATTTTTTTTCAATACGCACCTGATAGTCATTTTGTTCATTTGTTCATGTAAATGCACTACGAGGCTTACAGATTGGCGACCCATTCCATTGCACACCAACACCAAATATACGTCAAACTTCTCCTTAAATAATTTTCATCTGAAAATGTTCCGTTAATTTGTTTGTTTAAATGCGTTTAGGGTCTGATACTGTACCTCAGCTGCCTGAGAGAGAGGTTGTGTGGCATGGGGTACCCCCCATGTGGGTGATGGGTTTCATGGGGGGCCCCCTTCACATCGCATCCTTTGTGGGGCCTCACAGTCAGAGGGCCTCACAGGGAGACAGAGGCCTTCCTCACCCCCTCTTCCTCATATGGAGGGGTGCGCAAAGTCCCGCAGCCTGTTGGTGCTCAAGTGGAGAAGCTTCCAGTCGCTACAGTCCACCTGTTTAAAACCACAGAAACCCCACTGTGCTTTCATGCAGCAGAAAATAGTCTGTGTGTCTGTGTGTGTGTGTGTGTGTGTGTGTGTCTGTGTGTGTGTGTGTGTGTGTGTGTGTCTGTGTCTGTGTCTGTGTGTGTGTGTGTGTGTGTCTGTGCACGTACAGTGCTCGTCTCTGTGTACATTTCCCCCCTCGCGACTCTACTGAAATTCCTCTGACTGCACAAGGTTGCATCACGTTCTGTTTTATTATTGGCCTGGGAGCGCCACAGGACTTCCTCTATCCCCCCCCCCCCTCCCCTCCCCTTCCCCCTCCCCATCTTTCCCATACTCATATTAGTGCTATGAAAATCAGCTTCTGCTTTTACTTGACCATAGTCAAGCCACTTCTGCAAAACAGGGTCTGCATTAATATGTCTGTGTTTGCATAAAAGGACTTCTAATAATAACTGCATGTACGAGAATTTGACGATTTCTGAGAACCAATTACATTAGATGTGTTTTGAATCTCATTCATTCATTCATTCATTCATTTTGTCGAAGTATCCCTTGACCTCAGTTCCCTATTTGTGTTTCTCCAAGGGTCTAGGACGTCTCCTTTACCACGGTCATGGCTTTTGCATGTTTTTTCTCAGAGTCCTTAGTATTGCCTGACTGTCTTGGGTAACTTTGATTCTCTCTAGCCTTTACTGGGGAGCAACTCTTTCAAAAGCCTCTTTCTTGCCATGGATGGCCCATCAATCACAAAAATACTTTTATGTACTGTAATAACAGGCAGACTATCTGAGAGAATCCACCAGTATACTGACTGGCAGCTACCACTGCTGATGGCTCAGCTGCAGGTTGAACATGTTAAATGTCTGAGTATTCAAGCTAAACTGATCATATTTGAGCTGGAGACATGCGTCTATGGGTCTAACAATATCAGACATCCAACCGTCACGGACACATCACCTGTCACTGCAGAGCTGTGCACTTAAATGCTTGCAGAGGGAGTGTGGTCGACACTTGGTTGGTTTTCTGTCAAATGAAAGGCAGTGCTCAAATGGCCACTGATATGATCTTTTCTCACGGTCTGTTACTCTCAGACACATACTGTAATTGATCAAGGGTGCAAACAGTCCATGTTTTTATCCCCTGCACAAGTACACAAGCACATTGATTAAAACAATAAAATTTTTTGAGAAGAATACAAACTTAACATGACAGTCGTTGACAATAGGAGTCAAGCGTTCTTCTTGTTTAACGTTGACTGTTAAACTTATCCAGGTCATATCCATGAAATCCAGGCTCCTATATCCTTTCGAGGCCCAGTGGACTGGGGAATGCCTGTGCCTAGGTAGACATTTAAAAAAAAAAGGAAAAAAAAGCCACATGATATTGCATCAGCCTCTGTACCCATCTCTTAAATCAACTCCCGCCGACTGCACTCAGTGTGATTGTGGCTGTCTTCTCTGGAACTTTTCCAAGTTGGATCCACGCGCCGCGCCGGCAAAGACGGCCGGGATAATTTAAGAACTTTATTTATGCATTTCATCAGCATAACTGTTCTTCTGGCACAAGATCAAAAGGATGGGGAAGAAATCTGAATTTCTTAATGAAAGTAATTCTCCTTCTTTTATTCCCATCCTCAGGGTCACACGCCTCTGTACGATTAGAGGAGGAACGTGAGACCTCAGTCTCTGCTGAGACGTGCCGGTCCCTAGTGATGGAGGGTGGAAGGAGGATGGGGGGATTTGGGGGGGGGGGTGGTGGTAGGAAGGGCTGAATGGGGGGGACGGGGGGGGGGGACTTGAAATGGTTGGAGGTTTTTAAGTCGGTCTAGGAATCTTATCTGAACTGTGAAAACACAAAATGACACAATGTTTTTCTGATTTATTTATCTGTGCCCAGACGCTCTCTATAAAAACTCTCTCTGGAGCAGACTTGCACCAAATTACTGATGTTTTTATTTCTGTCTCACACTGTGCCCCCCAACCATCAACACAAGTATCTTTAGGGACTTATTTTACCGAGTATAAAAAATATGCATTTGTGGCCAATTTCACTGTTATTGTAATACTGCAATACTTAACATTTATTATCTGTGGCAAATGCATGTTCATTTCAAGGCTCCTTAGGCTTCATCAAAACTCTTTGAGACATGTGACATGCAAGATGTGTTGGTTAGGATAAGTCATGTTTATAGGTCAGCCTTCACTCGCCTCCTCGTCTCATCGCTGCGTGTTTATGGATCTATGTCAGTGTAGCAGACTGTCAGCACAGGCCTTGTGAAATGCAGATCCTGGCTCCAGTGCGATACACACACGATCTCCCAGGACAGGCTGTCCTTCCTGCTGGCCGTCCCAGCTCCGCTAGCTCCCAGGCGCTAGTCTGCTCATCCATCCCCAGAGAGCATAACCGTTCCCTCCTTCCCTCCCTCCCTCTCATCCCTCCTCCCTCGGCTCCCTCGCACGCAGAACCGCTGCGAGGCTTCTGTCAGTGAGAGCGCCAGAGATGTAAGTGGCTCTGTCATGGACACAGTGTGTGTGTGTGTGTGTGTGTGTGTTTTAAGCAATTGCTCTGAAAGTGCACCACCCTTTGTTTTGACTGCACTTCACCAGGCATTTTCAGCTGGCACTCAGCGCTCCGCAACCACACTGACAGCTCTCACCCCATCTTAACCAGAAGCTTTATGCCTCGTGCCCGTTAAATCTGTTTGCTAAATTTAGAGTGTGCAAACAGAAAAAACCCAACTCCTTGACTGGATTTTGATTGTGCCATTGCAATCCAGTAATATTTATGTTTCCTATCAGGAAAGTCCAGTCATTTAACCAGGCAGAGGTACTTTGCATGCAGCGTGGAACGGTCGGCTGCTCGTGTCATAAACCATTTCCTGATGGCCTGACTGTGTGTGGCTGTTAACAGCTCCCCGCCCCCCCACCCCATCCCCCTTTGATATGATTTGTTCCTTTTAGTAATGGACAGGAACTATCTTCAGCTTGTGTGTTATCAGCCCCCCTCATCTGCTTCCCCGCTTTCTGTGTGGCGCCTATCGAGCGCATCTTTCTCCGAGCCCCCGTCACCCGTTGACCCACAAACGCCACTGGCCGTGCCTATAATCGGCCATTGTGCTCTGGGCCTCCGTTGGCTTTCCTCCATACCACACTTATCGGCATCTCTTTGACTAGGCTGCGATGGTGATAAACTCCTCAACTGCTCAATTAATCCCCATTTTGCATGAAGTGGCCTTTAATCTTGTTACTGTGACATCAGCAGGGCCTGCCATTGTTTTTACAGCTCAGCCTGGCAGGCTGGAGGTGCCTCAGGGATCCAGCCTTGGACCACTCCTCATTGTTCTCTGAAGGAGATGGAGGCTGGCTTGTGTGCGGACATCTGGCTACATGCCCTCATATGCTAATCCTGTTGACAGTCGAATGTTTTCAAACACTGATGGAGGCTTCTCTGTCCATTTGGTTCTCCAAGAAGAAAAGGTCAAAGGGTTCAGCTTGGTCGGGGGATTTATTTTAACCCTTGGCAGTTAAAGTGTTTAAAGTCAATCCACTGAAAAGCAAATAACAGCCAGAGTGGACATCTGTTATATGTAGAATCATTACTGGAGTCTGACTTGTGCAAAAGCCCCATATCTCTTCCTGGCCTGTGACTTAAATAATCTCTTGTTAAAACACTCTGTGCTGCAGAGAAGTTTTTATTTGCAAGGACCAGGCTTACAGCAGATAGGGGAAGCTCGGCACCTCTGGGTTTTTTTTTTCCTTTTTTTTTTTGAGGAAGTGTGATTAGCTTTTGACACTCTGATGAGGCTTTGCCACGTGCCACAGTGGTGTGAAACATTCAGGAGAAGGAAGCTCTACCTCTGAGAATTGAAGGAAGTGTCGCGCCATAGTTGGCAGACAGTTGGGGGCATGGCGGCAGCTGCAAAACGGATGCCTCTCAGATCTTGTGCAGATCAGGGCCAAATCATTTCAGGGTCAACAACTTTTATAAGGGGGGGGGAGATTGGTGGCCCACAGGTCCCTCATAACATCATGGTAATGTGTGTGAGAGAGTGATTAGGGCCAGACACATGCTGAAATGCATGGTGCAGTGCATGGTGTAGCACGGAGAGCAAAAACAACAGCCGGAGCACTTAAGAACTTAAAAAAAAAAAAAAAACTCTAGGGGCAGCACTTCTGTTGCTGTTTTTTTTTTTTTTTTTTTTTTTTTTTTTTTTTTTTTTTTTAAATACCGGAGTTGGTGCACATGAGTTTATGTAAGATTGCATACTTACAGTACTTATTGAAGTGTAACAGAAAGTAGCGGGGCATCGTTGTCGCTTAGAAAGTGTCACAACATCATTCAGTCATTGTGCTCGCGTCCATGGTAAAATCTGCAGCACCTAAGGGGGAGCTCATCAAGTGCACTGGACAGAATTAGAGCACAGCACAACAGTCTTAATGTTTTTGGGCGAAGGAGTCACACTTGTCCATGCGAGCCGGCAGTCAGGCAGTGCATTTTGAATGCATTCTACCTCGCAGTTCTGTCCCAAGGATGATGCAAATCGCAATGCATGGGAGGGTTGCGGGGCGAAAAGACATGCGTCAGAGCACACGCCACGGCTCTCGGCTACATCCGCCAGTGAAAGATCAGCTTTGACATGTGTTTACTCCTCTGCATAAATATTTAGGAACACAAAATTCGTTTTGGGTCGGGAGTAATGTAGGAGCCTTTTCCTTCTGCTCCGTGGTCAAGGGCCCCTCGGCGGGAGCTTATGTCACAAACTGTTATCCGTATTTATCAACTTGCAAAACGGCCTCCCCAGCTTTCCCAGCCCTTCTCCCATCCACCCCCCCCCCGCCCCACCCACCCCCCCTCAGAGCCTTGCGCCCTGCGCCCCCGCCCTGGCTGATACAATGCTCCCAGGCAGCGACGGAGGCTTTTTTCCCCTCAGTCGACGCATACAGGGCCGGATGGGAGAACAGAGTAACACATAAAGACATGTGATGGGCTGTCACAACACATAAAGAGGCCTCGGAGGTGCGCCATTTCCCTGAGAACCGTGTTTGCAAAAAAAAAAAAAAAGAAAAAAAAAAGAAAGAAAGAAAAGAAAAGCATTAAGTGCCCCTGCTGCACTTAAATCCTCCACCATGCAGTGGACAAAAAGATCAGTGTTAGGCTAGAATCCACTGAATTTTAACCTAATTG
>JASCQY010000002.1:19202146-19222232 GCA_030264315.1 Sardinella tawilis
GAATGAGTGTGTATGCACTTGTGAGTCTGTGTGTGTGTGTGTGTGTGTGTGTGTGTGTGTGTGTAGGCAGTATGGCACACATGTTTGCTGCTGCGCGGCTCTGTGGTGCCACTGTTACGGCTCTGATTAATGCCATCACAGCGGCTTCTCCAAACATGCGCCCGGGGAGGGCAAGGCTTGTTAGCACACACCAGCGCTAATTATGCATTTATAGAAAACCCATGTTGTGTGATGCACAACCCCACCAACACACCCACCACACACACATAGACACACATACAGTACGTAGCCTACCGTGTGTGTGTGTGTGTGTGTGTGTGTATGTGTATTTGTGTGTGTGTGTGTGTGTGTGTGCGTAACTGCTCAGGAGCCGTGGTGGAATGATGACACACAGTAAAGAAACCTCCCAAGCACTCCCTGAAGAGCCATGTGTGGGTTGGAGCTATTGCGGTAACAAGACACAAGAGCACTTACGAACACATAAAAAAGACAGCCAGGAACGTTTACTGTACTTTACTGAAGTCTTTTTCGTATCATATAGTCTTGCTCAGATTAAAGAAACCAGAACCGCACCCAGTTGTTTGTTCCGACTGGATTTAAGGATGTGCTTATTTTGGTGGCATACGTACAGTAAATGTATTGTATGCATAAAATTGCCAACAAACACAGTACTGTAAATTTGTGGGGAAGATGCTGAGAAAAAAAGGCTCGGGGACACTACATTCGGTTACGTGGGACACACAGCCCTGTGTGTGTGTGGTGTGTGTGCACAGTGGAGGCCGGGTGACACTAGTGGTTATATAGGATGTTATGCATACATAGACAGAGACAGCCGTATGTACTGTACAACACTGTGTGCGTGTGTGTGTGTGTGTGTGTCTACGAGTGTGTGAGTAACTGCTCAGGAGGGACTGAGATGAGAGGCTGGGTGATACTAGTGGCCATATGGGACGTTATGCATACAATGAAAAACTGTGAAAGAGACACTGTGATGCTTGGGGTAGAAAAGCCACTATTTTGACATGCTGAGTTTCCATCTGGTGTCGTACTAAATGTCCCTGCTGATGCTGCTGCTGCTGTTGTTGTCTGACCTGAGGCTTGTTGCTACAAATGCTACAACCCCATTATGCAAGAACCACGGGGGGGTTGGAGGTGGGAGGTGGGGGGTGGGGGGCAGTTTCCTACTGTGTCCAGGCCCATGAAATAATTCCATGCTAACAGCTGTGTCGAATGTGAAGAGGCCTGGAAAACAGACAGTGAATGTACAATAAATAGATTAGATACAACTCAATTGTTAGCTTTCTCAAATGTGACAGGGGTCACTGAATGGCAGGCAGGCAGGCATTTGGGTGTGCTTGAGCGGGCCGGCCCAGTGACGTCAGAGGTGCTGCTTGAAGTCATGCTCTTCGCCTCCTGACACATGCTGGCAAGGCCTGCCCTCCAGCGCTGAGTTCACACTGCAGCTCTGATTTCACTCTTATACAGACACACACACACACACACACACACACACACATTGACATCAGCTAGGTTTTGCACTGCACTTGGTAGCACTTTTTTCTTTGTTTTGTTATCATCTATGCATTAAAAGTATTTATTCTACTTCATTTGAGAATGCTCGATTCTGATTGGCAAGAAGGAGGGAATTAATACCACATATCGCCCGCTGACAACTGAGCACAGCTTCGTCGAATTCTAAATCAATACACTACTAATAAGAATTGGAGCCATAACGTCCAGTGTAAGCGTTGTCATTACCATAACAACAGAGGCTAATCGTTAGCTAACATGCTAGCTTGTTAGCTTGTTAACATCTGAAATAAACACAGACACTTACCAAAAAAATTCTTCATATGTTTTAGTTTACTCTCCTTCTGGGTACACCTCAGACGATGCAACGTTCGTGTCACAAAGCTAACTGTGTCCAAAATAAATTTCTTAACCTCAACAGTAGCCTCTCTGGCATGGCTCACATCTCGTAATGGGGACTATACTTTTTAATGAAATCTGATACTGATTATTTCTAGGCAGAAAACGGTTTGAAATGAAGTAACATGTTATTGAAGCATTTTTAATTTTTAATTTTTAATGTTTTAATATGTTGGCAAACGAGAAGTAGGCTACCTATTGTCAAGTCAAGTCAAGTCAAGTCAAGTCAGTTTTATTTGTCAATTTCTTTACATGTACTACACATACAAAGGAATCGAAATTGCGTTTCCCACTGTCCCATGCAGACAAGTATCAGGACAGGACAAGACAACAATAAACACAACAGAACATGCTGTTTAAGACAAATAATAAATAAAGTGCAAGAGCTTATAGGCCTACTTTAAAAAAAAAAAAAAAAAAATTACTAAAATAGTGTACTGTGAGGTAGATGTTTGTAGTGCAAGAGTCAGTAATAGGAATATTGGAACCTACATAACACACTCGCCAGGCCTCGCCTTTTGTTTCGCATACTGTAGGCTACATTTTAATAGAAATGCCTTGAACAGTTTTCGCATTTTGTACACTATTATAGAAATGCCTTGAACACTTTCACATACTGTGCACCATTATAGCGACGCCTTGAACATGAAACACAACGCGCACAGATCCATCTTGGTTGGCCTGAGGAGTTGTTAGATGTGCCTCAGTGGGTACGGTAGTGGCTCCTGATCGCCTAATTACCTTATGAAGATGTGTTGTTTTGCTGTGAGAAGCACCAGTGTTTATTTATAACACAGGGGCATATCTCTGAAGCCCACAGGAGTCGGGCTTCATTTTTTGTTTTTCCCAGATCCATTCTTGTCTGGTTTTTGCTGCACGCTACCGCCGCTGTTTTTACCCCAGCACAGACCCTGTGCTCTGGCCTAAGGGGGAAAGGTCGTCCGCAGGAGAGGAAAGGAGAGGAGAGGGAGCGTCCGGATTCGCCGCCACCGCCACTGCAGCCGCAGGGGCTTATATTTCCAGCTCCGTCATCCTGGTCTTGTGCCTTGCTTCTTCACTTACCCTCTCTGCCATGGCTGGCTTCGATTTCCCCCCTCGCTGGCTTCAAGTCTTGGGAGAAGAATGGCAATTAGACTAACAGCTAGCAGGCCGTTCATTAGTGTGTTTAGAAAACAAAATGGTGAAATTACTGCACGTAATTAAGCCCCGTTTCAGCACTGCACTGTGGAATTGTACTGTCTGGGTTTGTGTGTGCATGTGGTGTGGTATTGTGATCCTGACCTATAGCGAAATAGGCATCTCCACTTGCCAGCAAAGTAATTATCAACGCACACAGCTGCACATACAGCATGCTCAAAATAATCAGTGAAGATGACATTGTAGCCTACCTGGAGTTGGAGCATCATAAGGAGGATTGCTTCAGGCCAGCAGCAAGATATGTGGTGTTTGTGTGTGTGTGTGTGTGTGTACTCTATGTGTGGATAGGCACAGCTCACATAATGCTCCATTGCCATACATAAATCTGTTTAAAAAATTTTGTTTTGATTTCCATAAACGCCGACAACTTTATCCTCTGAGTGCTCTTTTGATGGAGCGTGCTGTTGCCAACGCCATGTCAGTGGTTTATGGGACTGGGCTGACTTAATGGGCTCTGAAATGAAGAAAAAAAAAAAGAAAGACAGAAAAGAATACCTCCTGGAATAAATGTGGGTAGCTCTCTTAACCAACAGGCATTTCTTAACGAAACACATTCTATTGTTGGAAAAAGTATTATTGTCCATATAAGTAAATAATAGTCTGCCTAGCCACAAAACTGTATTTCATATGAAAGAATGTGTGACTAGAGGGAAATAGCTCTGCGTTTATTTTAACCTTACTTGGTCTTTCTGTTCCCCTGAAAGTCATTTTGCATTTGTGGAAATCAACTTTTCTACCTTTTCAGATATTCACCAAGTGGTACTGTTCCCACTCACGTTTCACACAGAAGAAATAGATCAAAAGATGGGATGTCATGCACTTTATTTATGAAGACTATGGTAAGTTAAACGAGAAGTGTAAGAAGAAAAAAAAAAACTAAACTAAATTTATTGATGGTCACTCTTCTGGTCCGCCACAGAGGATTTTTTTGGTTATGCCAATCAAAGCCAGATGCAGGCCTGGCCCAGGTCACTGTACCAGTGGTCAGGTGCTAATCAGAGTCATCCCCAGTGGGTCTCCAGTCCGTGGCCATCCTCCTCTTATGGGAGTCTGGGGAGGCTGAGGCATCAGGGGGACTTTGAGAAACACGCCGCTCCCTCTTCTCCCCTCCCTTCTGAGCCGTCTCGCACCAAAGCTCTGAATCTGGGACCAACGACAACAACAACCAAAAAAAGAATAGCACAACACTTGCTTTTGTTAGTCTGAGAGCTGTTTAACAGAGTAAAGCTGGTCATGAGTTCACATAGTGCAAACTCTGGGTGTTATTTCCAAGTTCTTAACACCATGTCCCGCATTTCCAGGGTGAAATATTTCAGATAATAGTGGGTAACAGTACATTAACACTTGAGATGACATAAAACCTAGATTAACATCAGTGTTACATAATAGCTAATTACGCTAATGTAATAACATCTAAGCCTATTGCACAAGTCTTAGAAATGTAACCTAACTGTACACACCTATTAGGTCTGTAGGACTAACAGATTGTGAGACTAGTAGGAGGCCTGTGGGATTACAGCCTGTAAATTATTGTGTAGGGTGTACAATAGGTCGGAACGACGTTGCAAAATAGAAATGTATGTGTAATATTGTCATAATTACAAAATAAGTACAGGGCAAATAAAACTTTACAAAACAGCATTAGCAAAAATAAATAGATACTGTATGCTGTGGCTGTGTATGCCAACACTAACAGTATAGTATATACCACACATGAAGTACAAGATAACATGTAAGGAATAACGTCCGCCGAGGTGTCCCGTTAAAGGGAAATAATGGACGAGGTGGAAGGGTTCTAACTGTTCGCTGGATAGCAGGAAAGCGGATGATTTTGGAACAACATACTGTAGACCGAGTGGTGAACGCGCTGCTTACAGTACGCTTATTCAATGGAACAATAAACTCACTGTCACTTTTCACAGGCTGTAATCTAAAGCATTACCGGCCTACAGTATTTTTGCCCATTTTCATGGATGTTTCTTCTTTTGTTTTTGTATATATTATACTATATTCAGATGTTTTCATACACCTTGTACTGTACCTGTCGAGTCAGAGGTGTCTAATTCGCTTGATGAGCAGGACTCGTGCCAGGTCCTGCCTGCTCTCTTGTAATAAAGGGGCACGGGCCCATCAGTCCGTGACTTGATGTAGGATCTCGATTCATCGATGGCAGACTCCTGCTCATCAGAGCTCTGCCGTCTCCAGCCTGGTCTCGTCTCCATGCCGTAGATCCCCTGCAGCCTCTCCACACAGCTCCGGCAGGGTTTGTCCGGGGCCAGAGACCTGTTGAGACGGTGCACAGCCTCGGCATACTGGATGTAGTCCCAGTACCTGATGCTGTTGGGAAATTCTGGGATGCAGACACCTTTCGGGTAGGGCATGGACCATCCGAGAAACTCGATCCTGGACTCGTCATCTGGGCGTTGGGCAGCTGGGGAGTCTCCGGGGCCCTCCTGCTGGTTGTCGGAGACGCTGGTGAAGTGGTGGGTGGTGTTTTCGTCGCCATGCTCCCCACTCTCTGTGATGCTTCGCTCGAGGTCCAGCAGCCAGTCATCTCTGACCCCCCTCATGAGCAACACGGCCACCCCGGGCGTGTGCTCCTGATCCCTTGAGGCAGGCATGCTGTTCCTGGCCCTCAGGGTGCAGGGGCAAGTGATCTGCTCAGCTAAGGATGGAAAGAAGACAAATGATGAAAGTGTTTTTCAAAACACAAGAGCAATATTATTCACCATAATGACTATATTAAAATGTCATGTACTGTTCGCACATACTCTGTAACAATTATGTATTTCAGCGCTATGAAGTAGACAAGAAAAACACATACCAGACAAATGTGACAGTGGGACCATGCTGCCTTTGTCAACTGCCAAAGATTCACCCAACACAATATGAAATGAAACCAAATAGAGTGAATCCCCCAAGAGAAACAGAGAAAATGGGTTTGGAGCAGACTGGCTTTATGATTTAGAATGTTTTCTTCGGAATGTTTCGAAAGTTTCCATGCTGATTAAAGGATTGTTTTCACCACACTGGTGACATCACAGTTGAGCCAACAGTTAAATTTAGAACACTCGTGACATCATCTTTGATGGTCTGACCACCATAGTAAAATATTGCTCTGCAATTAGCTGCCTTATGCACGAGAAGATACATGCGCCCTGCCAGAGGCTTATTTATTGGCAACTTTGAATGGAAATGTGTAGATGTTTATTGGAATGGACAAACACACACACAAAAAAACAACCATTCCTCAACCATTTTTTTTCTTTTCCATTTACAAATGTTTCTTCAAAGAATGTAGCAGAGACCAATTACTGAAAACATTCAATTTGCCCAAACAACAACCAGTAACCAGTACTAAACAATCCTATTCACATAATTATTTTATTCACAAAGTCTCAACTACTCTTCTCTAAATCTTTCGAAACACCAAAGATTATGGTCGCTGTTCACATTATCACCAACTTAAGTTGGATCCTGGATGTGTGATTTTTAACAATTAAGCAATCAAAGAGGCAGGATGTGAATTGGATCTCAAAATAGAGACAAAGTCCTTAGAGAATGACATACATTCAGACGAATGGTGATGTCATGCAATGAGCACTGTTATGCTTCTCCGACTGTGCCAACTGTTATCCTTATCAAATGATCTGAAAACCAGTCTAATTTCTGCCTCAAATATAAATCAATATATTTATTACTAGGTTATTAATATATGTAGAGTTAATACAAGCACTTTTTAAGAGTCAATTAAATATGTTTTCACTTCAACATATAGCCAGTTCAGAGTTGGTACTGTATAAATTAATTTGTTATGAGCTATAGGTTTAGAGAAAGGTTATTGACATATACAGTATTCAGCCAATCAAATTAAAGCCATGCTTCTAAGGCAACATGTCGATTGGCTGCAACAGTGTACCCAAACCATGTTGTCTGCTTCCCATTTAAAGAGTCAGGACTGGACAAAAAAACAGACAGAAAGTCAGAATGCACAGCAGGAAAATAAACATCAATCTGCTCAATGTGGCAAACAGTTTATTGTACTAGAATTGCGGACTTCACCTTAAATGTCTAATTAATTACTAATTAATGAATTAATTGGTGATTCTAATTCATTACTAATTAATGAATCTCCTAATCAATTACTGTTTTGCTTCAGATATGAACGGATCTTTTAACTTTCCAACTCGTTCAAACCACCACCTCTGTTCTCCCTTGAGCTCTTACTCCATTGGTGCCCTGTCCCCGAGTTTGTGTCTCTATACCGGAAGTACGTTCCCCAGTAAAGCTGAAAGTGTGTCACCACGGCCCTGCTGTGATCTGTGCACGTGTCTTGTCCTCAGCCAACACAACGCTGGCATTCACAGTTCATTCACAGAGCCAACAGACTGGACGGGCCTTTGCCTGTGCGGACTGGTTCTCTGCATTTGCCAACAGCTGGCCTTATCTGCCTGTCAGGCCAACTAAACACATTAAGTCATCCAGTCTTTTTAGTCGTGGAAAGGTTTGGCCATATGCTGCATGGCATATGTTGTGTTATATATAGAGCAGCATATGGATGATCTTCAGCAACAGTATGATCTGAATGGGAGGTTAAAAGAGGTCACAGTAGGATTCTAACGGTCACAATTTTGAAATGATTTCAGTGAAATCGCCATTATTTGCCCTTCGAGTGTCTACCCATGGCATTTTGTCTGGAGATGGATCTGACACAAACTCAGTGGCTCAAAGTAAATGTTGAATTTTCCTTAAGAGGTTTAATATGCAACATATGTACCCAGGGAATGTACGCCTTGGCCATGGAGATGACCTTTGAACTACAGTGTAAATCCAGTGATATGCTGTCATGAGAATCCCCATAGTAAGATACTCAGGCAATCCCAGACCCCGGGCCAGATCTAAGCCGGATCGGGGCCACATCTCTTCAGAGGTCATCCACTGTCAAGCCTGCATTTGATTCTAGGCCATGATTCCCCAAATGGTGCCCATGTGGACCATTCTCTCAGAGAGCATAAATCAGTTTTAGCAATTAAATTGTGTCCTTTCACATGAGTTCATGGGCCATACCATGCCATTCTCCACAGTTTGCCGCACACCCCGCATAACCTTACCGGGTAAGCCAGGCTGACTGATACCTGTTTTATATGCTGTACAGGATCGCCAGAGAGATCAAGCTAAGCCTGCTGACTTTACTTCAGGCCACAGGGGATATGACGCCCCAGGTCCATCTCAGAGGCAATCAGGTTCTCATGGTTCTAAAAGCACCACCACGCTCTTACCTTTTAACCTCCGGAAGAAAACGGGCAACGCGTTCCACCTTTTCTCTTGGCATTAATGGCTTGATGCATGTGCTTTATTGCAATATGGAAATGTATCTGTTTAAAAGCGTTGTGATATACAGGGCTAAAACAAGTAGGCCTACAATTCCTTCTGTTGTGTACCCTTTTGCATTGTTTTCAGGGCGCTGCACAGCTATCATATTGCTTACATTGCCCAATTTACTTTAAAACCAGGAACTTTAAGATATTAAAATGTACAGTATCTTTATCACTGAAGGTATTTTTATTTATCACTGGTAAAAATTATAATGCATTCTGTATGTCACATTTAATAACACAACACCCAACAGCTGTAAACAATTCCAGTGATACACATAAGGTAATGTCAGGTCAAACCTGAAAAAGTATCAACCAGAAGCATCCATTTATTGTTTGAAGCCTGTTAACTTTGATAATTTGAATTTTTAGCAAAAATAAATGTTTTACGACATGAATAATGTAAGCCTTTCTTTTAGGCTGACAATTTCTTAAATACCCAGGGCACGTCTATATATTTGTAGTTTTAAAATGAGGAGGAGTGGGCTCAGAAAGAAAACCTTCCCTTGTGTCTTGAATTACTTCCATGACTGAAAGAAATAAAACAAGAAACCGCCTTTAAAAAAACAATCCCTGGACTGAGGACTATTTGATCACACATAATAAGTCCAGCCACAAATGGTATTAAAGCTTAAAGCGCATATCCCTTGGATCCAGAACAAAGGCAGTTGACACACTGGTGTGATTAATTATTCAGATCAAACTTGTCGAACTTTCTCCCCATCCTTGTTTGAAAGCGTTCATATTGCTCACAGATTTCTAAAACTCACTGAGCTTCATCTTCACATTCTCGTTCTCTTTTTCCCCTCATCATTCCCTCTCTCTCTCTCTCTCTCTCTCTCTCTCTCTCTCTCTCTCTCTCACACACACACACACACACACACACACACACACACACACACACACACATCTTTACCCCGCAGATTTCTGTGGAAATGTGTGTTTTTTCTCTGGTAATCTGCGGCATGCTATATCACTTCTCGGGAAATGCTTGGGAGGAATATAATTGAGCTGAAAGGTGTCTGGTGATGTTTAAACACGTTTTGATTTAGAGCTGCTGATCATCACGAAGGGCCTCACCTGTGTGTTTTTGGGCCTGGATGATTTTCAGGAACTAACATCCCTCTGAGCCATCCTGTAGCCCCGCATGTGAGACTGATATGAGGGGCTAGTGTTGCCAACCCCCAGCAGTGTTAGCCAGCTGGATTGGCAGTTCATCATAATAGAAGATCATGAGCACATCATGAGGATAGCCACCTCACGCCACCGTTTGGCTTGGTTCTGGTCCAGTCCATGTGGTTCTGTGTGCTTCTGTTTCAGAAACCCTGTGTGTTCCCTTTCCTTTGACACTTCGGTGTCTCTTCCCCCCGCCACACCCCCTCCCCCCAACAGCCTCGAGACCACGGAGCCTTTACCCACACAATTTTGTCAGAGATTAACCGGCAGCGCTTAAAGGGATTGTCGGATTTCACAGATTACCGTCCTGACATTTGTAAATAAACAGTGGAATTTGCGCTCCGCAGATCATGACTCCTAATCAGCCGAGCGGCTTAAACCCTACATACCAATAAATTAATTAAAAGATGCTGACTCCAGGTTCGACAGGAAACTGTGCAAAACTGCTGTGTACAGGCGATTGCCTACCCATTGCATCATGGGGGAGTGGGGAGCTACAGCATGCACACGAGAGACTGTTTGCAAAAAGAGGAGGGAAAAAAATACAAGGGATTAGGCAGTGTCTTAATAGGCATTCACTGTACACAGTACTCTCATTATGTATGCATCTGATCTGGGTCCTTCGGAGGGATTCTAAGCAGAAAGACTATATGTGGTTCAAAATGTGATTTACTTGGGAGCTGAAGTAGCTTTGCGTTACGTCCTGGATTGAGATCATAGACTGTAAAGGAAACACAGAGTGTCATAAAAATGCTTCTATATGAGAACGAGAGGAGATTTCAGACGTACTGAAGCTGTAAGTCTTTGACCCTCTATCTGTGATAGTACAGAGAAACGGAATCTGGGGCAAAGAGGTGAACATCTGGCCATGGCTCATTGCCAGCAATTTGTTCAAGCGGATTTTTGGTTAGAAATGTTTTCAAAAAAAAAAAAAGAAAAAGAAAAAAAAATTCCTTGGAACGGCTTGCCTTTCCCTGTCCCCCATAAACAACACCCTTTTTTTAGGTTCCAAGAATTCTTTTTGCGTGCTGTTTTCTTTAAGCCTTAGCTGCCCGGGGCCTTTGTTACAAAGGCATCTCTTTAAGGATGTATAAATCAGCTGTGTTTTATAAGGACTTTGTTCTTCAAAGCTTGCAACTACCCCCCCCCCCCCCTCCTCTCTTTCTTCCTTTCTCTCTCTCTCTCTCTCTCTTAAACCCCCCACCCCACCCTCCAAGTACCACCCTTTTCCTATTCGTCCCTCCTCTAGCCCTTTCTTCTGAGACAACACTGACGATCCACTGAAGAGTGTCTTAAAAAGAGAGAGAGAGACAGAGACATTGAACCACTCTGTCAAATGTTCTAACCGACTCCTTGTGAACTCTTAAGAGGACAGAACCTTTGCGAGTGAATATCCCGAAAAGAAAAAGGGGCTTCTTTAAAAACACTGCATGTAGAAAATGTAGGAATCACACCTGCTACGCACAAAAACCTGAATGATTCATTTATGTAGAGATCTACAGTAGAATTTCATGCTAAAATGGTATCAAAAGTAAACAACCATTTACAGCTGATATAGCTGTACTGTATATAGAAAATGAAGACACTATGTACATGGATGAATAGTGTTTGTATAAAGTAGTATATCTATGCTACATTAATAGATGCAAAAAATACAAAACTCTATTGGGTAATCCCACACAAACTGTCACGCCCTTAACGCCAACAACATGCCATAGTATTTGTGTGATGCGAATGACTATGTTAAAAGTTTCATAAAATTTGTTCGTTCTACAACCAACAGAATGAATGCTCAAATTTCGAGCAATCATCAATCAATTCACATCTTACCAAACTTTGACACTGTGTTGCATTATGGATTTGACAGTTTTGCGTGGAACTGTACTCTATTTCATGGTTTAGTAGTAGCGTTAGTAGTTAAGTAGTGTTAAATGCCGTTACAGCACACCTTTCCAGCAGGAGGCACTCACAGAGTTGGGTCACACTGTCCAGCCTGCAAAGTGGATGAAATTATATTGGGCTTTTTTTTCTTCAGTAACCTCTGTAGCCTGGGGGTCATATGGGAAATTAAGGGGAGGGGGACCTTCATGCCACCTCCACACACACACACACACACACACACACACACACACACACACACACACACACAGCCATGTCCTCCCCATCCCGCCGAATCCTAATGGACTCCTTCAATGTGATCCATCCGGGATTGCATTTTTAAGCTCAGATGTCTTCCCAGGCCATTTGGCTGTGGCCGTCCCAATTCATTTCAATTCTGGCCTGGGCGTCATTCAGTTCTGCGCTTCTCTGATAAAGCTGACCATGGTGTAACAGCTTCTGTCCGTCACCCCTCCATATCGGGGCCGTCCACCGCTCCACTCACGGGCATAAGGTGAATGTCCTTTCCTCTCCTCTCCCCTCCTCTCCTCTCAGCTATCCTCCCCTCACCTCTCTGCTCCCTCTGACATGAGCAGCTGGGGATTATTTTCCACCACCGGCTTTCCAGCTTTCCCATCTCCTCATGTGTTTTTCTTTTTTTGTTTTTTTTTTCCTTCCACTCTATTTGGAGCGAGCGCTCGGTAAACCGACACTCACCTTTAATGCTTTATGTACTAAACAACAGCCAGTCACTCACTCACTCACTCACTCACTCACTCACTCACACACACTGTATAAATCCGTTTGATTAATTCTCATTTTATAAAGCTGTGTGCAACAAAAAGATTCATTCTTGTCCAGATAACATACTTGACAATACCTGCTGGGAGACATATTTACATGATAATATTGTTATTATTCTGTAAAATTATTCATTATCTTAAGGTGAGTTGTATTTTAACTACTGTAGGCTACATGACTACTTTAAACTGTATATATGATATATGATATATGATCATGATCAGTTAAATTACAATGTTTATTTTATGTTTATTACAAAGTACATTGTAGAAAGTATATTTATTATTGTTTGTGGCTTTATACAAAAGCATTTGCCAAAGACCACAACCATGTTTGCCACCTTGTGGTCTGTGGTACCCATAGTGCAGTACTAGGAGGTTGTCTGTTTATGCACACATACAGTACTGTGGGCTTGGCTACAGCCCCCAAGGATCATTCTTTATGAAAGTGCACAATGCCATCAGTGGTCATCAGATGCCACAGCATCTCTCAGAAGTGTGACTGGTGCTTGGGCAGACCAGGCCTCACGTGCCGTGCCTGAAGTGAGGAATCTAAGAGCATTTCCACACTTAATGTGAAAGACAAGTGATAAAAGCAGAGATTAAGGAGTTTGTAATCTTGAGCTGGATAAATAGCTAAGACAGATTAATTCTATTTTTGTTATTTATCTTATTATTGTTTTTTTTGTTTGTTACACTGTAGGTTGTTTTTCTTTCCTAATAAGCGTGGGAGAATAACATGACCTCTCTGATACCTTACATGGAAGCCAGCTGCACCTTCAAGGCCCTGTCTCCTCCAATCCAGACTGTGCCAGACCCTACACCCGAGGAGGAGATGTAGCCCAAATACGGATCTGAGCTGTGAATGGTTTCAGATGGTGTTTTAGGAGAGAAGCGCATCAGTCCATATGACTGACTCTTGTTCAGGCTCAGAGCCAACCACAGCAGATGACCAGTGCCTGCAGATGGGCGATCATCACCCACTGCTTTAACCCTTTGAATGACAACATGAAACTCTGCCTACAGTAAGTATGATCAACTTGGTTTGCCATTCCCAAAACCAGTTGCTATAACCAGCGATTGACTTTCAAGTTGTTAATTTAGTGAGCAACTATGCTTGTTGTAAAAACACACTCCTGAAGACAGAATGGTACACTGGGAAGGACTGAGCTGTAAGATGTTTGGGTTTGGTTTTGTTCAGTTTGCCAGAGATTCCTGCATGGCATGGGTCTGGTGATGATTCACTTCTGTGAGGTTAAGCAAGAGGAACAGACATCCCAACTCCCAGGTCTCCCAGAAGTTCCAGGAGTCCCCCGTATTTACTGTAAATAGTGGCTCACGGACACCCGCGAGTCAAATCAAATCTCCTGGAAATCCCGCAAAAATCAGTCGCTGTGATGATGCTCCCTGAAATGACTTTCTACAGGTTGGGATGTCTGGACTGGAGGAATACAGCGTTCAACTAACTAGCGTTGATGCGTGTATGCCGAGATAAACTGGTGGCCTTGGGTGCATTCAGCTGTAAGACATTTGGGCTCAGTTTATTAAGTTTGCTGTAGATTCTTTGTTGTATGTGTTGATGACTCACCGGCGCCGTATGAAATACTTCAGTAGACTCTACAGAGCACAGATGCCTGATCTCCTGCTTTGATCCAAGCTATGACACATTAAAAGTAATTTGAAAGAAGTAGACTACCTTGAATCCCGTCATTGCAAAAGACAGAAAAAAAAAAAAAAAATAAAATATATATATATATATATATATATATATATATCTGGGCCTGTCCTCAGTAGATTTCCATTCAGTTGTACAGACCGCAGGATTGGGTAATCACTTCTCAAACGTACTGACATATAGGGAAGTGCAACCTGAACAGACAGCATACCTCAGAGAAAGAAGAGAGCTCTAGTTTAAATAGCGAGCGAGGTGCAAAACTACAGTCTAAGTAAAGAAAATTAAATTAAAAATCCAGGGAAATATCTGCTTATTTAATAATATGCGCAAACATACTGTACATGTACTGTAGATGGGCCAAGTGTGTTCAGTGCTCCCACTTGCCACGCGGTTAACATTTGACCGTGCCGCACGAGACACTGTGCTGCACGTGTTGCCTGGGATGCCCTTTCGCCCATCATTTAAATCAGGGCCCAATGACTGAGATGTGTAACCAGGAAATACAGCTGCAAGCAGTTGCAGCAATTTTCTAAGAAGACTGATAATTGGTCCTCTTTAAAGTACACTGAGGGGGACGTTTACCTCCAGGCTGTTTTGTGATTAGCCACTAATTGGCTTGTTAGCTAGATATCCAAGAGAGCAGGCGATAGGCCTACTGCAAAGGACCTAGCCCTTTTCCTGTTTTCTAGATAGTGCAAATTAGTGACACCATGTAGCACCAAAGCTGCCTGACCCTCTCAGTTCAAATGTGCTGGTTCACACAGGCACAGCTTGCTTGATACTGGTTGACGATGCCAACCCAGACAGACGCACAGACATGGACAAGAATTGCAATGCTGTTTGGGTTTGTTGATCTTCCATGATGTGATTTATGAGATAGTATCTTGGCCTGGACTCCTGAGAGGTGCATTTTAAAGGGAGGGAGGCGGGCTGTCTCTCCAGATTCATCCAGATGTCTGTGCCCTTGCCAGGGAGTCTGCCCAGACTGACTGTGTCTGATTTTGGTCAGGCTATGGCCCGCATATGGGCCGGGGGTGAAGTGGGAGCTATAGTTTGACGACCCATATTTATTTTGTCTGTTTAACCGAGGAGCTTGGGAAGCATGGAGAAAGATTCACCTCAGTGTGTGTGTGTGTGTGAATTTCACTTGTTTTGAAGTTGCAGTCCACCGTCACTGACACGCATTTACAAAAATGAACAGACACAAAGGAAGCCTTGGGAAGGCATTTTGTGTAGAGTTCCTTGTATAAGACACCAGTTCTTGTGGGGGTTTTTTTCACACAAACTATTTAAGGAAGAGAGTGTTTTGCTGTGTTTTCTTGGCATTGTGTGTTACTGTCATTGCTCTGGAACAGATGGCATAGGGTTGCTTGTGTACACGCTGAGCATGAGTGCAGCCGATGCTCCAGATGTGGACGAATCTGAGGCAGTCCTTAAGTGAACCGTTGCACTGGACCATCCTGCTGCCTTGCAGAGCTTCTCACGTTTGCTTTTTCTGAAATGTTTTGTTTGAAAGGATTTAACCTTTAACTGGCTGCTTGCTTGTTTTATTACTTATTACCATTACTTATCATATTATCACACAGTAAGCAATGTACATTGTACATGTAAGTGAACTTAAGCACTCCAAAAAAAAAAAGAAAAAAAAAGTAAAGAAAAGAAAGAAAAGAAACAACTGGATTGAACCAGTGACCTCACAGGACAGTGTCTGTGTCCAGTACAGTGCTATATGCCATCTTGGAAATGGCAAATGTTCAATTATTCCTTCAGGAGGCGCTTGGTTGGTACCTGTTGATCTTAACACCTACCCTGGACTCCCCGATTACTAGGCTTTGATCCACAGCAGGGACTACACAGATTGATCTTGGTCTCGGTCGTCATTTGTTTTGTTATATGAACGTGTATCGATCTGTCAGTGACTGACTGTCCATTCAACCCATTTGTATTTTTGAAGTGCATTCAAAAGAATTTGGCTGGAAAAAAATATCCGTCTTTCCATCTGCTGTCATGTGCACTCCGAATCCTGGAGGGAATTCTAACCAGCTGTAGGTTCACAACTTGAGGTTGTCAAAAATCCATGTCTGTTCGCAATTATTCACATTCATTGTCCTGCCTTGTTGTTGTAAACAGAAGAAACAGGTCTTGTTACTCTCGCACCAGTGTTACCACAAGAGAGCCCACCAGATGATGTTTATTGAGACCAGCTCTGTTTCGGATGTGCTGAGCTGATTATATTGGTGCAAATCTGAGTGCAATTACTGCATCTTGACCTGAACAAGAAATTGAGTCGAAGGGTCAAACGCACCATGGCTTGATTCCATTGGACTGAAGTTAACAAACCACTTAACCAAAGACATTACACTGGTTTTATGATGGTCGATTTAAAGGAGAAGTGCTTTTTTTACAAGATGAACCTTGTTGCTGGGATAAAATACCGTCGATTACTCACCCATTTCACTTTGGTGTCATTTGGAGTATTTCCGACAATATGGGATTGCCGCATCCATGTAAAGAGAGTGGTCAGGGCACCGGAATGCAGCCAATAAATAAGTTTGTCTCTCAGATGTTTGCTACGATACGGTATTGCTATTCCCATTTCAGTCAGAAGTACTCTGTTAACGCCACCAGGGGTCTGTATATTGAGAACATTGACGACTCACCTGGAGGCCTGAATTGATGTCATCACTTAGTGCCGCACACAATACTAGCGTTGTGTGACATGGCAGAAGATTCAGACTTTGAGACTGAGGAGGATGGCTTTGAGTATGATGGATGTGCGTACTATTTTGAGGCCAAGTAGGCCTATACAGATGAGGAGGTCTTTGAAAGGAGGATGCAGAGGCAGGCAGAAGGACAATCAGCGAACAACAAACAGCCCGTCTGCGAAAAGATAGTAGCCAAGGCCTAATGTAACTGGGGGTATTCATGAACAATGTTCAGGTACAGTAGGCTATTACAACAGAGGAGAAATGCCTTTGTGGGATTTGCAGCTAGGAGACAGGCTAACGTTTGGGTGTTTCTAGAAATCACTGTCTCACAACTGTGGTGGATTTTCATTTCTTGATCAATCAGGCTGTGATAGAGACTTTTTTTTTCATGTCCCTAAAGTAAATTCGAAGACCCAGCCAAAGCCTGCAACAGGCAACTTTTAGTTGAGTAGCCTAAGCCTGGCTAACACCAGCCTAAATCGCAAGTGTCTCATATGGCGTACTTGCACACTTCAAGCACTAAGTTTTAGTGCATAGGGCTTTCACACTGACAATCACGTCAAAACTCAGTGCACTGAAAATACCCGGATGGTGCACTGATAACAGACAAAAAAGTCAGTGTGGAATGATGGACACTTCTCGCACTAAACGTCCTCCATCTTGGATACGTAGGGAAGGGGTGGGACTATTGACAGGTTTTTCAAACGTGATTAATGGTGGCCAACTTCGAGGTGAAAGTGGAAGTTGGAGTAACTTGTTTAAATCCAAACAACAACGGTAATAAAATTATTTTACACATGTTTCATACACCAGGCAACTCACATGTCACTCTCCGACTACAGTTATCATTCAGAATGTTTGTTTAAGATCACGATTTAAACGTTGTTACGTCCGTCACCTCCCTTAAGTGTGGTTAGTTCAGTGCTCCACTTGGGACAACACTTTACAGCGAAAACTGTGCGCTTTGGCAGTAAGTGCTCAGTGCACACTGTGCACTACACTGTCGTTTTTAGTGCAAGTGCGCCATATGAGACACAGCCTTAGTCTGGGGACCACCTATACATTTTCTCGTAGGGGACTTCAGGTTCCGTTTGTCCAAAACTTTGCGTATCATTTTGCTGTCTCTGCCTGTTCTGTGATTGGCGATGCAGGCTTGTAGCTTATTGAATCGTCCAACTTGTCATTTTTTTATATTCGGATATACGCAGCATCGAACCATTGTAGGCTATTAGCTGTAGCAAAGTTCAAGTCAACAGATGCTTGTGTTGGATGTCTTGTGAGTGAATGCGTGCCGCACTTGGTGATGACATCATCCAGTTAGGTCCATCACCACAGATTTTGTGACAGGAAACTGCTGACTCAAATGAGAATAGTAGGCTTAATAGTGTAAGCCCATCATATTAAACGTCATTGAAAAATTTGACATTTGAAAAATGATCAAGTTGGTGTCATGTAGAAACTGCCTCCATTGTCTCTTTATTCTGTCTTCACTTAGACCAAGTTCTCTAGCGTTCATACATTTCACGGAATTAACTCACATGACATTGTAATTACTCAGATATAATCTCCTCTGTGCCACCCCTGAAATGCAGATGGTTGCAGAAGTCACGACCCTCTCCCTAACCCTCCTCCCTCGTTAAACACTCATCAAGTGTATCTGGCTGGAGGGCTTTTGAAAGGCGAATGAGAAGAAATCCAATACGAAACATCCCTGCCGTGGATTACCATGACCTTTTGGTTGCTAGGGTACACGGCTAATTCTAATATGTAACTATGACAACCCTTTACCTCTGCATGGAGGCATGACGCACAGTGCTCATTGATCGTGCAGTGTCCATCTTTTATGTGTTTGTGTACACCAACTGCCACTTCGGAGCTGTCCTCGGCTCAGCCTCTCCAGGTTATTTCTGTGGCTATCCTGGTATGTAGACATCTTCACCGCAGACACAGGAAAGCATCAGTCATTTAGGAGAAGATCGTTTTTTTTTGCCTTGGGTTTTGTGTCCTCCTTTAGTTGTGTTGTGCATCCAGCCCACATAACAGCACTTTGTTATGCTTGCATGCATGCTTAGACCAAAGGGATGAAAAAGGAAGAACTTGTGCTCAGTGTTGTAAAAATCAAACAATTGCTCCACTTATGCCAACTAGACCAGATACAGGTCATGGCTTTTATTTTGGTGGTGGTGATGGGCTTTTCTAAATGGGGAGGATGCTTTTATGATCCAGTATAGCCTATACAGACAGATGTAATGAAGAGATCAAAAATGGTTCCAAAACATTGAACATTCTTGAAAGCCAGGCATTTAGGCCAATAGCTGTTTTCATGTGTGCAGGTACTCCTGCAGAAGAGTCTTTTCATGTAATTACAGTGTACTAGCCTATCCATTACCCAAATGGCAATGTACACTTTTGATGTATCATCATTATACAATCAAGATAAGTGAGTTGTGTTCTAAAGTCTCCAAAATGGATCCCTCTTGAAGTGTTGTTAGTTACGTTATTTGTATCCTTATCCTTTAGTGAAAATACAAAATAATGTTTCATAGCAACAGATAAATCTATATCAATATACAGTAAATATAATATACTGGTTTACTGCTTTGCAATTGAATGTCTGATGGTGACGTTCACCAATTTATCTGTCTGTGGCTAGTAGTTATTCACATTATAAAAAGTACATTTTGAGCCTTCAGTTTTGTTGACTTATTTTTTAGCAAATAATCAGCAAACAGAAATTGCAGTTAGAACTAATCGTTTAAACCAAGTGCCCACCCACCTGGAGTTAAAAAAAAATGCCTCTTGAGAGTAACAAGACAAAGTGAAACAGCGTGACAGAATCTGGTCCACCAGGCTAGGGACTTAACAACTTAAAAACCCAGTGTGCTTCCTTAAGAGAACCACACACTCAGACATAAGATCAACAACAGTGCTCTCTGAGCAACTGAGACGTATAGGGTGTGATTCCTGTTTTGCAGATGATTGCCTGTTACAGATTGACAGTTATTGGAGAGATGTGGAAAGCTTTACTGTTAAAAAAACCCTAGGCTATTATTCTGTTTCTGCAAGTCACATTTGTTTTCAATCAATATTCTCACACAACACATAGTTTATTTTCTCTTCAAATTACACTGAAGTTGCTGTTGCGTTCTGGTGCTCTGTTGCGTTCTGGTGCTTTGTTGTGTTATTCATAAGAACTTGACCATTCATCAATGTAAAATATCAAAATTACTTTCATGATATTTTAATGTGTAATTTAATGTGCCCGACGATGACCATGTCACACTGGTCCTAGATGGTTACAGCAAGGAACAACCTTACAGTGCATATTTGTACTGTAAGTAGAATACA
>JASCQY010000002.1:19288199-19300973 GCA_030264315.1 Sardinella tawilis
AGGGTGGAGGGGTGGACGTTGGCAGAACTGGGGTGGGGGTTTGTGGGGGGTAGCTGGGGTATGCGGGGGGTGGAGGGTGGGCGGGGGGGGGTGTTGCTTAATAACTATATCCTAGCAACTGGGGAGTATGATACCCCTGTGCCAGGTGCTCGCAGGGATTGGTCAGCCGGGTAGCACTGACCCCTCCCCCGGGCGGTTGTGGCCCGGTAGAAAAAAATAACCCAAACCAAAACATCCTTCACACTGTACTTACTCCTGTGCACACTTGATCCACATGCACTTTAATCTCTGATCGCTCCGTCTAGTGTTTATTTTTACATGCTCTGCTCACTACTTGTTTTCTTTGTCACTTTTTGTACGTTTTCATTGATGTATTTATCAAACAGATCTCGGTAAACACACTTTGATACATGTGCCTTTGCCACTTGTCGATCGCGTGGACAAACCCCGAGAAGAGATCTCCGATTGGCACAGCATGACCTCTCCCTATGCCGCCATGCCGTACTGCCCAGAGCACACCTTTTCACGGTAAGCACCAGCCGCTGTGTGTGTGTCCCTCTGCTCTGCTGATTAAATATAGCACAGTGCCATTTCTATCTACAACAACTCTGAGGCTCAGAAGTCTTAGCCTTTATTGCTAGCTCAAAGTTCTGGTGTCTTACACAAGTACACAAATGCACGTGTTGTGTGAAGATCTTACTCTTTCGAGGAGTGGTGTGGCTGGTATCATTTTGATGTTATAGCCAACGGGGCATTTGGCATGTTTCATAACGCATCATAGATGCCATGTTTTCAAAAACTACTGTTGAGTATACCAGAACTTTCAGTGTTGCTCATCTAAACCATAGCCACCTGGTTGAACCTGTATCAGCATTCAACACAAATACAGACTTTGTGATAAACCTGAGGTGGATTTCATGCCGAATCCAAGCCAGATCAGAGCCAAATCCGGGCCAAGTCAGGGCCGTACACCAGAGCCAGAACGATCTCTTCCAGTAGCAGTGGTTCATTCAGCCGGCCTTGTCTGTCTGGTTTGATCCTGCTCATGCTGTGCCAGGAGGGCAGAGACACCAGAGAGGCGGTGTGGAAGTGCAAACTCAGGGTGGGAACAGTTGTGACTGAGGCCTCAGCTGCTGCCTGTGTCTGATATTAATAGGCGGGGGGCACTTTTAGCAACAATGCCAGTGTGTGGGAGCGGCAGGGTTTTCGAACGGTCGAGCCACTGGGGCACTGTCGGACACCCAAGACTCTCAGCGTCTCCCTCTGACATCTCTTCTCTTCTCTCCACTCTTCAAGTCACCTCTCTTTTCTTTTCCTTTTCTCCATTCATGATCTTTCCTTCTCTTTTTCCCTTTGCTCCTGAATTTGTTCCTCTTTTCCCCCTGTCTCCTTCTCCCTACCTTCTACCACTTGACTCTCTGTCTCTCTCTCCTTTATTTTTTTTGCTTCTCTTCATTTTTTTCTCTTCTTCATTCTTCTCCTCTCCTGTCTTCTCATTTGCTCTCCTCTACTCTTCATTTCTTCTCTCTCCTCTCCTCTTTTATTCACACCTATTCTATTTGCTCCTTTCCTCCTCATCTTCTCCTTGGTCAAGTTTGCTTCTTTTCATGTTTCTCTACTCTTCTTCTATTCTTCTCTTTTATTCTCCTCTTCTCCTCTTATTAGGATAAGCTGCCAGGGCCCAGAGATAGCTCTGTATTTAGAAACCTCCATGCCTGAGTGTCTGTCTCCTCACCTACAACACCACAAACCTCTCTACCTTTCCTTCTGATTCAAAATGGTGGCTCTAGGAGTCAAACAACAATTGGAGTCAGCCGTGTTTGTATGGCACAGGATAATACACAAGTTAAGCAAGGGCTTTAAATCTCTGCTCACTGAATGGTGGTGTTCTCCTAAGGCTTGTGGAGTTGATAGGTTTCAGGCTGTATAACACTGAAATATGAAAAGCCTTTGATGACTTTCAAGTTGAGATGTACGTCCATGTGAGGTTTCAACATCGAGACACTAAAGGTAGACAAAGTTGGAATAATTTGACCTTTTGGTCGCTTCTAGCAGCCTTAATTGCAGGCAATGCTGAACTAAGCCTCTGACAAACAGAGATCTGACACCCTATCTGTCTAACTTTACCCTGAGGCAAAGGTGGATAGATTAACAGGATTGGCCTACTTGAAGAAAATCCACTTCAGATGACCACTGTTAACTTGTTCATCTCTGGCCAATGTGTCTGGGAGAATTATACTGAAACACATTTTAGTTCAGTATTTAGTACTGTTTTAGCATTAGATGAACACAAACATGCTCAACATGCTGCTGTCATCGCTTGATGTATTTTGTGTGTGTATGTGTGTGTGTGTGTGTGTGTGTGTGTGTATGTGTGTGTGTGTGTGTGTGTGTGTGTGTGTGTGTGTGTGTCTGTGTGTTTGTGGTGGTCCAGAAGATATGGATTCCTCCTATTGCTGTTGTTTTAGTCGGTAATCCAACTACCATGTGGAAGGCTTAACACCTTAGCCAACGAGTTTCACAGATGCAACAGCAACAGGACAGAAAACAACAATTTATTGATTTATGCAGGTGAAGCCAAAGACAACATTGTGTTGCCCTTCCGAACTCTCAATGCAACCCTTGAATACCCTGAATATCTTGGTCCACAAAGAGAGGCTGAGTTTGTATAGCCTCTAATCTCTAGAAACAAATAAAATGACAGGGCAAGCGGTGGGTTTAATTCATCGTTATGTTTTGAGGTGTACCTATTCAGTTTACAGAAATGCTTCTCTGTTTGCAACAGATTAATATGCTTTTTAACAGATTTAATACTGTGAAGTCTCCGCTGCCATGTCTATGACATGGTTGATGTCATTACAATGACATCTGAGAAAATGAAACATTTGATACATCAATGTGTAACAGGTGTCCTTTTAATATATTTTTTTTCAATGGGATCTAGGCTATTCAAATGGATAGGATATTATTACAAATCGGATGTTATTACATGTGATAAAGGAATTCTATGACTAGATTAAAAATTACTAAAGCATTTTGCAATTTTTTATATGCACTAACAGTTGCCTATACACATGATAAAAAAACATGACAGGTTGTCATCGTGGGTGGTGCTTGTTTGAAAGTTGTGCAAAGTTCCCATTTTTTACGTCCTTTGTTTCTTTCCCAAGTTGTCTGAATCCATCCTGGCGTTTTTCCCCCCACAATAAAAGCACGCGACTGAAAAGAGGAGAATCTTCAGGTTGGGGTGTCTTTCTTTTGTTGAGCCCTCATGTCACTCCTGAGTTTGAGGGATGAGTGTGTGTGTGTGTGTGTGTGTGTGTGTGTGTGTGTGCGTGTGTGTGAGGAGAGGAGAGGGGGTCGGGTGGGGTAGGGTTGGGCAGAACTGAACCCTTTGAACGCTTGCGGGTCCCCTGATTAATGAAGACACTGGAGAAGGTCTCCTGTCTCCCCTAGTCGGCTATGGCTGTTTGTTTTGATTGCGTTGTCATCGGTGGATGTGCCCAACCTGCCGGGAGACAATGGCCGCCCCCTGTTTAAGGCGGCGACCTTTGACCCAGTCCCGTCTGCGCTGGGGGCCAGGTCTGTCTTTAAGTGGACGCTGAGCAGCCTTTCCCTCGGGCTGACAAAATAGCTCCCCGCGTAACCAGACACCCTTACACAGCCCACGGCCGACACAACCACAGCTCACCACAAAAACTGCCACCGCACAAAAGAGAACAAAACAGTGACTGCCCCAAACTAATCTGAAAATGATGACCATTCAGAGTGCCTGAAAAGAGTCACACTGGCAATTTGTTTCTTCTTCCTCTTGAATCGACTGTCTGTTTTACAGTATCATAACAATGAAATACTGAATAGTCATCGTGGATTTTGTTTCGTAAAAAAGACAACCTAATGACAATCTACTGAGGAAACTATTTTATATTGTATTAATATTTTATATGATATTTATGGCTCTTATTTCCTGTGTTCTACAGTAAGTCAGAGTGCAATCACTTGATTGCATATAAATTTCAGATGTCTAATCAAATCAGGGCAAGTTCTAATGTCATGATCATCTATAGAGCAGAACGGAAATGTCAACCATCCCACACATCCTGTGTGTGTGTGTGTGTGTGTGCGTGTGTGTGAGGGAGAGGGTGTGTGTCTGTGTATGATTCATCCTCATGGTAGGCTTGACACTCCCTGGTTGGTTGCAGAACTTTCAAAAATTTTTGTTTGGTTTTGTTTGATTCTTTTTTTTTTTGTTCTCCGGCCCAAGCCGACACTATTGCCATTGCTACTTGCCATGTTTAAAAGGCCTTGCTATTCTAACACTGATGAGCTACACATGCCTCTGTCACCAAGAACTTGGCAATAAATCCCTCCCTTACTTCTATGTTCTTCTCCCTGCCTACAACCCCCACCCCCCACCCCCCACCCCCATCAAGCACATCACCCACTCATCTAACTGTCATCCCCAAGGTTGTAAATCAGATCTCTGACATGGCTTGGATAGAAAAGGACAGGATGCTTCTCTCTGTGGGTGTTGTACCTTTTTGCGGGTTGGTGATGTAGTTCTTGGCTGATGCTCCCTGCAGTGTGTCTCTGGCAAACTCCCAGCCACCCACTCCATCACAGCCCCACAACCCCCCACATCACACCCCACAACCCACCACATCACACCCCACCCAGGTTATTGGGTTGCTTGGTTTCGACCCCTCAGCTACCCACCACCCTCCACCAATCTAACCAACACCCCACCCTCCTCCAACTACTCCTGTGGGCTCCCAACAACACATCCAGTTTACAGCCAGGTTCTGCTCTCCAACCGGGGCCACTGATGTCATTATACTGGGCTGTCAGCCTGCCTCTCCGATCTCGGCCGATGTATGTGAGGCACGCTCGCTCCGGCTGACCTGGGGAGTGCAGACACTCAGCACCTGCTCCTGCCCTATATAATCCCCATGTTCTCACTGGGCTGAAATGTTAACAATATTAAGTGTAATAACACATAAACTTAAGAGATATCCAATTCCCCACTGGGAGAAGCATTTCTGCGGAGGGTAGGCCTTTCAGAACAGATGCATCATGTTATATAAGAGTCTAGCCATCTTGGCCGTGGTGAATTTCCACTTGGCACTTGGAATCTCATTCCTTCCCTGGGCTCTGTGGTTGGCCTATGTAGTGCTGATTTTATTCATCCTCACTAAAAGAATCAGATGATCAAATATGAAGCACCTCTGAAAAATTGTATTAATGACATTAATGTAACATTTTTCATTAATGTCATATTATTATTGTTATTATTGTTATTATTAACATGTTGTTGTTGTTGTTGTTGTTGTTGTTATAATTCCCATTTATATGTAATTAGTAATAAAAATTAATGGGTTACCATTCCCATTTACATGTAATTAAGCCTAAATACAGTATCCTCATCTCGGCTAATAGGCATATCATTCTCATGCAGAAAATTGTTTGACCGATGCAACTGTACCTTCAACCCAGCAGGCCTCCTATGCCACAGCTCTTCAAATCCTTCAAGGTATAAGGACCTTGCTGTAATAGGGATATTTCAAATGTTACCTTTCATAACGTAATATGTAGCCTTCTGTTTTTTTTTTTTTTTTTTTTTTTTATAGAAAACGCTTTGATTGCCAGAAATTATTTGGTGGTGATGATTGCACGTTAGCATTCGCATCATGCATAGTTGACCTTCAAAACAAGCCTAGCGGAAGTAGTAGCCTACATGGTTCAGAGAAGACAGGTGAGGTGTGTGTTGAAAGGTATGTAGTGATGGAGGATAAGAATGACGGACCTATGAGTATTTGGTTAGTAGCAAACTTTTGCTTACGTTTTAGCTTGTTTCATTGGAGCTAGCCTTTGATTTCAAATAGGCCTAGCTGATAACATGACCTCGGGTTAAATTGACAGGGCTTCCGCGCTTATGGTCCGTTTTTGTTGGTGTATTTTTCGGTGTGGGTGCTATAACATGACATACCATAACATTATTTGTGATAATACGTCGCCTTTTTTATTAGGCACCCTATGTTAGAATAAATGTTTATGGTGGTCCTAAATACGCCTGTTAATTATTAAAACGAGTCTGTAAGGTTATAAAATAGCTTTGGGCTTGTAGTGTACTTTAGGATTTTGCAGTTGTCTGGCTTTGAAAAGCAGGTAGCTGGGTCCTCTCAATACCTCCAGTCATTATATGCTTTCCAGCCTTAGTGTACAAGGCGCGTATTTGCTCAGTTACACAAAAGCGCCAGAACTATGCATGTCTGCCGTGTAAAATACGGCTGGATTTAGATTATTATCTCGTGTGTACAATGGGAAGTGGGAATGGAGGGATGGTGGATTCGGGGTGACAATTGACTTGTAAGGGTTTGGCATCCGTGCGTCTCTCAGTGTGCCAAATGACAATATCTATGGGGCTTAAAGTACACATTAGGGTTGAAAGACGCTTTTCTCCCCCTATGACAGGCTTGGCAGCGACCCCTTGTCCTAGTAATTTAACTCGGGCGTTCGCCTCCTACCACACCTCTTTGACTAAACGCAGAGAGAGAGAAAGAAAAAAAGAGAGAAGTGGTGGTGAAATTAGTCTTACCGTGCTTGTGAACAGCCACGTAACGTTACCCTTTTTTAGAGCGAGAAATCCCGCTTTATCTAAAGCTTTTCGTTGCTGGGTTGTGCACTCCCACTCAGACGCAGCAGGCCTTTTCAGTTTTTCATTTGAGGAATTAAGGTTTTAAATCCACGGCCATTAACTCGTATTGGAAGGGCTGTGGTTTCCAGATGATGAAATCATTCCCCCAGTCGCCAAGTAGACTGTAAAATGTAATGATCTATCAAAAGACGGCATTTATAAAATGGTATTTAAATGAAAGATTAGATCTTGCCTATAGAAGTTAGGATATTTAAGTGGAGTAAATCTTTTTCTTAGGTTAAAAGTCTGTATGATGCTTAAGTTTACCCGAAGCCCTCCTTAAAATTAAAAAATAAGCTTTAACTTTAAAATCGGAAATAGACATGCATCAGGAGGATCAGTTAATCAACTGTCAGAGATTCTTCGCATACTAGCTCATCTCCCCAGAGTTTCATGTCCAGCTGGGTGCGTCATGTATGGTTGTGGTAGAGCCTATCCGATGCTACACGGTATGGTGTGTCAAAGGCCCAGTTCAGGTTCAGCAGATACGGCAGGGTTTAGGAGTATTAATATCTCTCCCACACAGAATGCGGGGGAATTCCGGCTCCGCCGCAGAGTGCCAGTGTCAGATGGGCTCTGTGGCGTGGCGCGGTGGGGCGCACGCAGTTCTAGGAGCGGAGAGTCGCGGCGCAGCAGTGCTATCATATAGACGCTGGGGGGAATTCCGCTGCGCTCAGACGACCGCGTGCGCCACTTCACCGGGAACAATGGGGGTGCTCAGCGAGAGGGTGGTGTAGGGTTGCAGGGGAGCGGGTCAAAGGAGTCCGCGTCTGTTACTGACAGGCATATTTTGTACACATTCCCCTGTTGACATAATGGAGAAAGGGAAGCTTCACTTGTTCCATACTTTGAAAAAATGTCCTACGTTCTTAAGGACTAAAGGGGTTACCAATTACACACTAATTGCCTTTACTAGGCTAATTGTCTATGTGAGGTCAGACAAAACAGCATGTGGTTTCAGTTGTGCTCAGTTATAGGTTGTCCAGTCTTTACTATGTCTGATGCTGTATCTTCACTGAATTTATCCGTTTATCAATCAGTGTTTTTCTGTGCTTATCCCATCTCCAGAATAGGAGTGGGCGATGTTGTCATAGTATTTCTGTACTTTCAGCACACCATACAGGTTTACACTCTATGCAAACATTCATTTTACCAAAAATGTGAAGCTTGTTGCCCATATCAATTGTACTTGTATAAGCATGGAGTTGGATATTGGATATTTGATATTGTGTAATATTGTATAATATTTTGAAATATCGTATAATGATGAAGTCAAATCTATCTATCTATCTATCTATCTATCTATCTATCTATCTATCTATCTATCTATCTATCTACCTATCTATCTATTCTAGCACGGTGAGAGTATCTGTCAGTTCAATCCTAGGAAACTGAAAGGAGTTTCTCTTTTCAGTTCACTTTCAGTGTTTTTTCCTCTTAGCTAAGCTATTTAAGTCACTTTGAGAGAAAGCCATGTCTGCCGGATGACTAAAACAGTAACTGTAAAACCCGTGGGCAGGTTGTGAATTCAAAATGTGTTGAAGTGTAATTCACAAAGTCCAAGTCATATACCCTTTTGCCACACGTCATGCTTGTGTTGTCTTGTCTGTGTGTGCATGTAGCAGACTGCGTGAGCCGTCGGCCTGTTTGTCCTGGACAGAGAGCTCCCTCCTCGCCTCAATGGCGGCCCAGAGCCAAACCTCTCAGAACCCTGATATCATTGGCCAGGATGTCTTCAACCAGCTGCTGGAGATGCTCGACCAGTAAGTTTCAGAAGAAAACTCAGCCTAGCAGTACTCTCTCTCTCTCTTTCTCTGTCTCTCTCTCACACACAAACTAAAACACACACACACACCACACTAAAACACACACACACACACACACACACACACACACACAAACAATAACACACATACACACACTAACACACACACGCACACACCACACCACACACTAATACACATACACACACATACACCAAAAAGGAGATGCAGGGGAATCCACTTTCAGTCTGTGTAAGACATAGGGGGAGATTCTGTGTAAAAATCCACCAAATCACCAACACAGACTGGGCAGGATTGCAAGTCTGCTGTGTTGTGGCCAGGCAGGCATAGTAGTCTGTGCCTGCAGAAAGTAATGGCCATTCAAATGCCATCTGTCCTTTCAGAGGGTGAGGTGTTGCAGGAAAGTGTTTCTCTATATATTTCTTTATATATTTCTTTCATTAATTTCTACAGTACACTGATAGCCAGGCTGCAATGTTCATTTGCTGTGTAGTGTTTAAGTGATTAAGTGATTATGTGATTTTTTTATGTTTTGATGTTTTAAGTCACTACTTGAAGTATTCTCACAACTTGGTGCTGTATTACTGTACTGGTACTGTACTTGGTACTGTATTACTGTAATTACAATAACAATAAGAAAAATATATCAGTAAAGTAGTGTGAAGTGATATAACAGAGATATTTATGATGTACTATAATTTATTATTTTCACACATATATTTGAAATAATCTTGAATAAATGTGCTCATGTTGTAAGTGATGTTATCCACACTGACTCTGTGTGTGTGTGTGTGTGTGTGTGTGTGTGTGTGTGTGTGTGTGTGTGTGTGTGTGTGTGTGTGTGTGTGTGCGCGCACTCTAGGTCTGCCTTTCACTCTGTGCAGCCCATTGAGCTGAACTTCTCCGAGAGCCCCGTGAGCGGCTCACCCAGCAACACCATCCAGATCAGCATGGACTGCATCACCATGCACGAGTCGGAGGAGCCATACACGGTGAGACTGGCAGGGAGACAGGGAATGAATGAATGAATGAATGAATGAATGGAAGGATGGATGGATGTATTGATTGATGAATTAATGGACGGCATCACTATG
Organism: Sardinella tawilis; assembly: GCA_030264315.1. Taxonomy (NCBI): domain Eukaryota; kingdom Metazoa; phylum Chordata; class Actinopteri; order Clupeiformes; family Clupeidae; genus Sardinella; species Sardinella tawilis. The sequence continues at coordinate 19,297,772 of JASCQY010000002.1, forward strand.
CACGAGTCAGAGGAGCCATACATGCTGAGACTGGCTGGGAGATGGGAATGAATGAATGAATGAATGGGTGGATTGTTTTTTGTGATTGACTGAATGAATAAATTAGTAGATTCATGTCTGAAGACTTCATCCAAATCTGTGCAGTACTGTTTGAGCTATCTTGGTAACAAACAAATAAACAAACAGACAGACAGACAGACAGACAGACAGACAGACAGACAGACAAACAAACAAACGTAACGGAAAACATAACCTTGGCGGAGGTAATAATAAATGAATGAATGAGGATGACGAGAGAGTGGAGGCCCGGGAGAGAGAGAGAGTAAGTGAATGTATGAGGGAGGTAAGGAGGATGAGCAGGAGTGAGTGAATGATTCAGTGAGTCTCTGAAAGGGTGAGGGTTTGTGGGAGTGATGAAGAGGACTAGTCTCAGAAGTCATGAGGGTTTGTGTGGGTGATGAAGAGGGTGTGTGAACATGTTTAGTAATCCCTGGCCAGACTGCTATAACTCTAGGTGGAAGAGGAAAGTGATGAATTGATAAGTACATAAAAGTCCACTATTGCCACTGTAGTATAGAATCCAATTAATTACACAGTAATGCTGTCTATAGGGTATGATTGCACCAACATCCTGAGGCGCCCACGTGCATATTGCATAAACAGGCATGTGTCACAACCACCTGAGATCTTTTGGCAACCAGGCTTTCACAACACAGGATATGATCGGTGTTGTTCTATTGTGCGGAACCGGGCCAAAGAACAAAAAAAGAACGCGGAGGTAATGACTGTGGTTGTTGGCACAGATAGCAGCTGTATTCCCAGAATTATGAAACCTGTGGCACTAAATTATAACTGATCCCAACAAATTGGATCCAAACAACAAGCAGGCTTGCCATCATTTTTATGATGTGTGTAATTTAATTGACAATTTTAAAGCACCTTTATCACTGGAAAATAAAAATGTGCCTTGCCATGTTGTTACTCTGACTTACATGCTCTGATGTGTTGTTGCGTGGCATTTTAAAACCGGGAATGCACACAGAATTAGATATTTAATTTATTTAGATGAATATGTTTTTGTACAAAACTAATTATTATAAACATAATTACTGATAAAAAGATGCCTTTAAACAAACTAAACTAAACTAAACTTTGAATGTGTATTTCTGTTCCAGTGCTTGTTCATCTGTCTTAAGTGAAGTGAAATGATTGATTTAAAACCCTGTAGATTTAGTAGGTTTCGTGAGAGTTACAGAAAGCACCAGAGATTATAATTTTCTGTGTATTTGTTTACAGCGGCAGGTGAGGTAGAAAATTTCATGTGTGAAGTGATCAGTGATGTAGAAAATCAGTTGGGGGTTTTATCGGTAAGTCCCAGTGCAGACATCTGTGGGCGTTGGTGTCTGCTCTGGGGTTTCCCGCTTTATCTTGGTCAAGGCAAATACCACTATAAGCAACCCTCTGCTGATTGGGTTAACGGGTTAGCTAACAGCTCAACCGGGGGGTTTCATTATTTAACCAGGTTTAGTTAGTTTGCCTGCCCACCCAAAGGTCCCAGTCGTATTCCACAGTTGCGGTGAACTTTGTTTAAAATATCGATGACTCCTGGGTCGCTGGACGCTCTGCTCGGATGTGGCTGGCATACCTGTTTAGAAATGCACTTTGATGAGGATGACCACTTGCATCTCACTCCCGATGACTTCCTTTGCACTGTAAGTCAGAGCTTCTTCACTCATTTACTTGCTTCAGGTTCAGGCCCAGTGTTTTACTCAAAGTCACATTTACTATGGCTTTGGGCCGAAGCAGAGCCTTGCAAAAATGTGCAACTCGGTGCTCAGCTCCTTACTGCAGAGATTTGGGTGCTTTTCTTTGTCTTAGTGCATCAGCTGTCACTCTGTAGTCAAGTCATTGTACATAGAGGTTTAACTTGTCACCTCTGTGGAATTCTTTCTGTAGATGGCATGTACATAGAGAAGCACAGTGTGTATGTATGTGTGTGTGTGTGTGTGTGTGTGCGTGCGTGTGTGTGTGTGTGTTTTCCTTTCAAAAGACCTCCATCATCGCTCGTCCTCTTGTCCCGTGGCTGAGTAGTATACACGCTCATAACAGAAAAGACAGACACAGGCGGTGGAAAGTCTGACTTTTACTCCTGTGACCTGTAGCCAAAGCACAATCCCCAGGGCTTTGGTTGCCCACGGAGGCTGATGAGCACTCGGGCTCCCCTCCCTGTAGAGGAATGCTGTTGTCCAGCAGTAAAAAAAAAAGAGAGGGAGAAGAAGAAGAATGAAAAAGAGGAGGAGGGGAAGAGAGAGGAGTGAGTCCTCACTGCCCTGGGGGGGACCAGTGTTCCCTTGATCTGGTGATTAATGCAACCACCCCGCACCTCGCAACAAGACACACAGACACACACAGACACACACTTTCTCTTACACACATTCACACTTTCACACATACATACACACACACACTTGCACACGTGCACATATGCACACATAGACTCAAACAGAAACACATAGATCTGCATGCATTCAAACATGCACACAGGAACACTTGAAGAAACCATCATTTAAATGCATGCACACATTCACACAGGCACTTTGTCCCTCTCTCTCTCTCTCTCTCTCTCTCTCACACACACACACACACACACACACACACACTCTAACACCTTTATATGTACATACACATACACAGATACACACACTCTAGCACACTTATTCTTATTTGCACACACACACACACACACACACACCACACCTCACACTGCATTCCCTCCCCTCCATCAAAAGCTAGGAAGGAGTGGCATCACCAGCACACCAGGCCGTCGCCACTCCCTACACCGAATCACAGTGTGACGGACAGGCAGGCTGGCAGGCGGTGGCATGGGGCCAGCGGTGGGGGTGAGCATGGCATGAGAAGTCTGAGGGTGGGTGTGGGTGTGAGTTCCTGACCTCTTTGCCACACCTCAGTGGCACCCCACAGAGGTCCCATCCCATTCCTATCACACACACATACACTTTCAGTAGACTCACACACACACACACACAAACACACACTTATGCATTCCTTCACTATGTGTCACACTAGGAAATGTACAGTAGCCAGTATGTGTGTTTGTGTGTCTGTGGTTTGTGTGTGTATGTGTGTGTGTGTGTGTGTGTGTGTGTGTGTGTGTGTGTGTGTGTGTGTGTGTGTGTGTGTG
>JASCQY010000002.1:19378049-19391768 GCA_030264315.1 Sardinella tawilis
GTCCCCAGGGGTGTGGGGGGGTGTCCCCCCCCCCCCCCCCCCAAAAAAAAGGCTATCAAGCGGTTCGAGGAGTGTTGTGAGGCGCAGCAGCACTGGAAGCAGTTCCATCACATGTGCTACTGGGAGCTGATGTGGTGCTTCACCTACAAGCGGAACTGGAAGATGGCCTACTTCTACGCAGACCTGCTCAGCAAGGAGAACGCCTGGTCCAAGGTAAGCACGCCAGCACAGGGGCAGAAGACACATGGCGCACAGGAAAGCTTGCTTGGCTGTTTTAGAGAGAATTTGTAAGCTAAACAAAAAACTGGCACCAAGGGTTGTAGGGAAGTGCCACCTGGCAGTGCAAAACAGAGGTTGTCGGTAAGGACATCTGTCTTTTCGAAAGCAAAACCTCAGATAAAAATAACAAGCCTGTTAAAGTGAGGTTCTTTGCAAGGTTAGAGGCAGTATGAGGTTATTTTGTATGAGGTTATTTTCTAGATCGTAAACATTTGTTACGGGCAGACAAGAAGACTAAAGAGCAGTAGTACATGTGCACACAGGGCATTCGAGATGCAAACGCACAAGGCAGGGGAATAAAAAAAGTGCTTGACTTTCTTGCCTGTTCCAGTCAATACGCAGCGCTGTCAACCAGTAATACGAGCAGTCTTGGAAATGCCATTGGCAAAAATGGAAAAGTGTAGAGAAAATTGGAAGGGCCGGGTGTCCTTCTGGACTCTCTTGTTTGGCTTGAGGCTAAAGGAGAGTTGTGTGTTGATGTGTTAACAGAAGACCTGTCTGTCGATGTGAGAATTGAGCTGTGCTTTCTCCTCCAGGCGACGTACGCCTACATGAAGGCCGCCTACCTCAGCATGCTGAGCCCAGACGACCGGCTGACGTTTGGCGAGAGTGAGATCGCCCTCTTCAGGTTTGGCCTTGTCATTGCCCTGCTGTTTCCTGTTTCCTGACCTTTCGGCATGCTTTCAGAAATACACCTGGAGCCTTTGGCTCTGTCTGAAATGACACAGTGCTGTGTTACATATGGCATGTGACTTACAGAGCCTGGGGTAGACCATTGATAGATATATCATTATATAGAGAAAATATGTGCCTATGTTCCTGAGTGCAGCTCAAAGATGGGCCAAATTAATGTGAGCATACAGATTATTAGAATAAGCCCATTCTGTTCATACAAAATGACACTACCCTGACCCAATGAACTGCATGTCCTGTAAGGTACGGAGCACAGCAGTATGTCATTCCAGAAACAGCTTTTGATTGACCAGGAAGACTGTGTCCTGAAGGAAGAATGCTGTTCAAAAATTCCATGACTAAAAGAAAAGAAAATGACTAAAAGATATGTTGAAGATATACTAAGTAGCTTATCACCGACTGCCCTTCCAGGCAAGTGCCGGGTCTGAAACAGAAGATTGCTGGGAAGTCTTTGCCTACCGAGAAGTTTGCCATCCGGAAAGCCAGGCGATACAATGCTGAAAGACCAGTTCCCCTGCCAGCTCCTCCTCTGGTGAGTACCAGTCCCAGTAGACATCTGTGCTGAATACAGATTCATTGTCATAAGCGGACACTATGAACCTCAGTGCAGGGAGAGATTGGGAGTTGGAAATTAAAAATATTAATTTCCGTTTCAACATGCAGTAGTTTTGTGAGAGTACACCAACCACAGTTAGTTGAATGTTGTTTTGACTTTTGATGATGACCAAATTGTCTTACTAGCAGTGGCCATCTGCATGAGTCTGTTGACATTGATCAATTCATCTGAAACATAGACCATCGTGACAAGGACACTATTATTATTATTGCTCCACTAAATACGTATGGAGACACTTCTCAGAGTTCTGTAATAGTACCTTTCCATGGCAACCTGTCAAAATGGCCTCTTAGATTCATCTGATTACCCAAGCGCCCTTTTCAGACATGCTGTTGATTACTTGCACAAAACGGTTCTAGCTTGAAACGCACAAGTCCTGTATAATGACTCCTCTTTTCCGTCCCCAACCCTGCTGTTGTGGCGCAGGAGATGATGTACATCTGGAACGGCTACACTGTGATTGGCAAGCACAAGGACCTGACGGAGGGGATGCTCAAGACGCTGGATGAGGAACAGCAGAAGCTGGAGCTTCACCCCAGTAAGGCGCAGTTCTGTGTCCGGCCCATGAGCAGTGTCTCTGAAAGGGACAGTTTGGTACAACAGAGACCGAATAGCAAAATGGCAGCTAAGGCTAACCAGTAGGAGCATACTGTAGAAACTTGTAGAGACTCCATAGAAACAGTTTCCTTTGCCCCCATAAGCTGACTACTGAAAACTCAGTGACCTCAAACAAACAGGGCTATGGGTTGACTTATCCCGGAATATCCCTTTTAAAGTTGAAACATATTAATCCCATTGTCCTCCATCATTTTAGCGCTGAACCCTGACTCAACTGACTTGAATCAGCCAGTCATGAAGTTAACCCAAGCCAGCTTTATCTCTGAGAGTTCACTACTCAGGGGTTAGGGGTTACATTGGTTTTCAGCCAGTCTCAGATTTGGCTTTGTGTGTTCTATGGGTCTCTGTGGGATCTTCAAAAAGCCAGCTGTATCTTTGGGGGTTCAGGGGCTAGGGGTTACATTGGGTTTCAGCCATATGTTGGCTGAATGGAACAGGGTCTCTGTGGGATCTTCAGAAAGCATTAGAGAAACAAGGAGATGCAGCGGCTGCCAATTACTGTCAGTGTTTGATTAATGCAATCATACATTTGTTTGCTTTGGAAAAAAAAATGCATGTCAGCTCTACATGTATCCTAGTCTTTTTAAGCCAGGGTTTTTTTTTTCAACATATTGTTACTCAGGGACCATTGTTTTATTCTTACTGACAGAGAACAAGCATAGGACCATTACTGAGTAAGCACATAAATAAATAAATAAATAAATAACTAACTAACTAACTAAATAACTAACTAAATAAATAAATAAATAAATAGGCGATTCCCACAGTGAAACTCCATTAATGAATGCATGGTCAGGAACCACCTGTAATGTTTTCACAGACCACCAAAAGCTTTGTTTTGATTAGTCATTCGAAGCAGAGCTCTGGTCTTCGCTTCTAGTTAGCTTGTAGCTTCTAGCTTTTATTCCACATACTGTAATTACAGTACAATACCACCGCCTGACTGAGAGAGACTGAGGAAAAGTTTCTATTCTCAGTCTGTCTACATCTTCAATGAGGATGGAACACATCCCATGAAAGCAATTCTTATATGGGTCAAAATATGTCTAGCGACCTTTATTTTATTTTATTTTATTTATCTATATTTTATATTTTCATTATTGCACTCGGAGCCTAGAGTAGAAGCACACCACTGCATATTGTATCTTTATATACCCGTGTACAACACATAAGATTTGATTTGAATTTGATTAGCAGTTATTCCACTATTTTTAAGGTTGCGCTGTGACCTTGTCTCCCTCAGGGACAGACTTCACCATAGATGACCAGTGTGTGATCAGTCTTCTGAAGGGGCTGTGCCTGAAGCACCTGGGCCACAAGGATGAAGCAGAGCACTACTTTACCCTCGTCCTCTGCAAGTGAGTAGCCGCCACACACCATCCAAAGGAAAAGGCCTCCATAAAATATATATATATATATATATATATGAAATAAAATATGAATAAAGCCCAATTTTGGGGATATTTGAGATGGAGTTGTTAATTGTCAGTTGAAAAAGCAGCCTGCTGATAACAAACAGAAACTGCCGATAACAGTTTGATATCCAAAACCCAGAAAAACTTTATAGGTCATTTCACCCCCAGCTTCTGCAAGGGACCACTGCTATAATTCAATGGGACATAGTTGCCTTGGCGTGTGAAAGGTTTTCTGTGTCCGGTGTTCCAGCTGCCTCTGTACCAGACACATCCTTGGCCCCTGGAGGCCCCCAATATGCCACATACTGATAAATGTGTGCCATGTCCCCTTTGGTGGTACAGTACAGGAAATCACTTGGGAAGATTGTGTATGAGTAATGTGTAAATGTGTGGCACTAACCAACAGCAGAGGGCGCTGTTGTCATGGTAGTAATGATGAGGCTAATGCAGACTCTGTGGGGTACTTTATAAACACAAAAGAGAGAGAGTGAGAGAGAGAGAGAGAGAGAGAGAGAGAGAGAGAGAGAGAGAGAGGGAGGCCAGGCTTAATACTCAGCAAGAGTTAAAGAAACAGAGTCATTAGGAATCTGTCAACATGGTTATGAGTTAAACTAACAAGACAGGAATCCAGTTTCACCCTATAAATAAGCATTCTCTCTTCTATCAAAATGTCATGCTTAATGCTTCTGGAATAGTATGTAAGACACTGAAGCTTCTCTGTTCTGATGCCTCAACGTGTTTGTTTAAAGCTTACAGAGACCACCACAGGGGATGTTTAAAATATTAGTTTGGCAACCAGGCCACACTGACTGTTTTTCTGCATTCACCACATGATTCATAGACAATGTCTCCATTTCTTCTGTAGGGGGAAAGGGGTCAATCTCTCTGTAAGTCAATTGTATCAGCTTGTATTAGCCATGAGCTGGAGCTAACAGATACTGCATGCATCAATGTCACCATGTTTTTTTTAACAGCATGACCACTAAATGTAAGTGAATGTCAGCAGCGCACAGTTTGGATACCTTTGGCTGAGTTTGCCAGAGCCACTTACCCAGAGGTTGTTGATTGGTGGGCCCCTCAAACAGCGGCCTGGGAACGAATCCTGCTTTGCTCTTTTCCAAACAGCGTTGCCTGCCAACTCTGGGCTGTAGTTGGGCCACGGTTGGGCACTGCCAACACGGAGCGGTTGGGCCACAGCCGGGCACCGCCAGGCTCTTCGAGTTCTTCTAGGCAACGTTTTTTTCAATAACGTTCCAACGACTTTCGTGCCACAATCTCTCCTTTCTGCCGTTTCTGCAGTGAGACGCAGATCAAGTACGACCACTACCTGGTTCCCAACGCGCTTCTGGAGCATGGCTTGCTGTGCCTGGAGCAGGGCAGGAGGGAGGAAGCCATTAAACTACTTGAATCAGCCAAGTGAGTAGCCATCCATCCATCCCATCCATCCATCCATCCATCCATCCGTCCATCCGTCCGTCCATCCGTCCGTCCATCCATCCATTCAGTAGATTGGCCAGTTCGCCTGCCTGCTGGCCAAGTAGCCCCAGTGCCATTTCCACCTACAGTAGAGCCGGCTAGAGCACATACCCACACAGCAGGGTTTGCGCCATCTGCTGCTTCGCCAGCAGGCCTCTCAACAGGTCATGGTTTAATACTGTATGTCCTTCCTGTTCTCCTCTCTCCTCTCCGCTTTTTCTCCTTTCTTTCTTTCGCTCTCTTCTTATCTCTCTCTCTCTCTCTCTCTCTCTCTCTCTCTCTGTCTCCTTTCTTTCATTCTATCACCTCCTCTCTTCTTTTTATCCACCTCCCGCCATATTTTCTCCTTGCTTTTCCATCTCTCCTCCTTCTCTCCTCGGCTTTCTTCTCTCCTCCTCTCTTCTCCTCTCTTCTCCCCTCATCTGTCCTTCTCTCGTCTTCCTTCTACTTGTCTCCTCTGCTTTCTGCTCTGCAGGCAGAATTACAAGAACTACTCCATGGAGTCCCGGACACATTTCCGAATCCAAGCTGCTTTGCACAAAGCCAAGGGCCCCACGGGGATGAATGGAGAGCACTGCACACCCTCAAGTCCATAGCCTAGCTTAGCTAGCCTAGCCTATCCTAGCCTAGCCTAACCTAGTGTAGTGTAGCTGGCCCAAGGATCCAGCAAGGATCCTGATGGTTTTGGAGGAGGATGGCTGGACTCGAGGGAGACCCACATATAAACCACTGGAACAGCCAGACCCCTGGACTGGCCCCACCATGAGCCGCTGAGACCACCCTCATCCCCTCTCTCTCTCTCTCTCTTACACACTCACTCACACACACACACACACACACACACACACACAAACACACACACACACATATATATATATATAAAAGTATAATGAGTCTGTCAGTCAATGAATCATGCTTTTATTGTCCCAGAAGGGAAAGTTTGTGTGCAGAAATAGATTCACTTTCACATTACTCATCTGGTTAAGCGTGTGAAACTGCACACAGTAAATCTTGTAGAAATCACACACTCTCACTTTCTTTCTTTCTCTCAATCCCCCTCTCTCTCTCTCTCACTCACACACACACACACACACACACACACACACACTCACACATACACACAGTGCATGCAGAAAAATATAGAGACAGCGGGCCATATGCAAGCGTGCAGTTATGCGTGTGGAGTCAGCAGGTTCAGATGAGGAACACATTGGTGGGTTGGCCATCTACTCAGCCAACCTGCAGCTCCATATGCTCCCATAGCTCCTGTATAGCCTGGCAGGGCAGGGCATCCTCTACCAAACACAGGGAATCCCTTTGGGCCTCCTTAACACAGAGACAACCAGTCAGATCCCCTGTTCCTGTATACAGCCTCTCCCTAACATTGGGCATCTGTTTGTTCCTCTTCTCTTCCTACAAGAGTTACAGTTAAGGATGCTTTACCCACACTGCCCACCTCTGGAGGATCCCTCTTGCTTAAAGAGTGCATTTCAATCTTGGTGGTCCATCTTTCTAAGAAGAAAAAATGGCTATGATAACAACAGCAACAGTGTGTATATATATATATATATATATAAACTGATTGTATACATATACATAATAAGGGTCTGACCCAGTTTAATAGTTAAAAATATTAGGCAAAACTAGCAAAGGTTTACTAAATCTATAATTTTAGTTATCTGTTGCAATCTTGACGGAGGCTTACTGTACGTCATCTCTAATCATCTGGGGATGTTGAAACTGCATAGCTATTATGTCTCCATGTTTCTGTGTTCTGTGACGCATGCTAGAACATTCTGTTGTATTTAGATACCAAGCCTAACAGAGACATCATGCCCATTGCATATCAAGGGTTCCATGAAGTCCGCTATGCTTGCATTCATTACATCACATGTGTATGTATGTACATAAAGTTGTAACTCTTGGAGGGGTTGAAGTTTGGCCATTTCTTTTCACTACGATGGCGTCTCTTTTCTGCAGTTGTCCTGTTTTAAGAGGACAGATGATTGTGTCTTTTAGAAAGGCAGACCCCCCCCCAACCCCCTCCCGCTCTCTCACTTGCCGTGAGACTTTCTCCAGATAGTCCTTGAGCGTGGACAAGTAAGTCTTTCATATATCTATCTGGAGGCCAGGCCTCCAGCTCCCTGCTCCCTGAGTGAAGCATTGACAGCCGGCCTGAAACTTGGCCATTGACACACACACACACACACACACACACACACACACACACACACACAAACACATACAGATAAACACACCCAGTTGCAAAGAGAGGACCAGAGTTTATTTTTAGGAAGACACCAAACCCCATGTGATGGTTACACAGCTTTAAGTTGTTACTTGAAAACATGACACCAGTTTAGTAAAAATATATAAGCCAAATTTATTTTTCTTGACATTTGTATTTTAGTTCTTTAACTGTTTTTTTTTTCATCAAGAAATTAACTTTAATTTATCTTACTTTAATTTGTCATATTTTAAATCATGATTGTTGGTGACAAGGTGTCTTGATATTTTAGGATTCATTTTCATTTTGGAGGAACAAGGATATTTATACAGCGTTAATATCATTGGTATGTGTGCACTTTTATTTATATTTGGGTTAGGTTTAAGCACCCATGGAATGGTACTCAAAGAAAACCACTGATGCCAGAGTAAACCTTCACATGTAATCAGCCTCCTGTTAACAGCAAAACTGTTTCAAAGTGAAAAGGAATTGATGTAATGGTTTTAAACCCTAATAATACATTGCATACAGTACCTGTTACTTACTTTCAGATATCTCCAAGATACAGGAGAGATGTCTTCACGGACTACAGTATTTATTTTGATGGAAGGTGCAGTTCTGTTAAACATTTAAGAATCCAAATGAAAGGCTTAGTCTCTCTCTATATATAAATATATGTAAACCATTTTAAAAACGAAATCAAACAAGTTTCTTTCACCTGATTCTTGATTTTGGCAGTATCTGTGTTATTTTTTCTGTGGTGGAGGAATGTGATGTTAAAATGGTTTCCAGATGGTCACAGACTGGTGATGTGTATCTTTGCCCTATCAGTGCCAGTTTGGGACCAGAGGTGGCTGTAGCCTGGCTGTGTTTATAGTACTACCATTGTAAGATCTCTGTAAGTTGGGGCTTATTCTTTAAAGGTTCTTCCCTGTTCCTTCCACTCTGACTTCACAGCTGCTGTGCTAAAGGATGATGACAGCTGAATCCCAGTGTCCTATGTCCTAATTCCTGAGCCCTACGCCCTAAAACTGGCATGGATCAGTTAATCATGATACTGTTTCATATCAGAATCAATCCGTACCCTGGTTGCTCAAAGTCACTGAGTGTTGTCTGAAGATAAAAGAACCACTAAGTTTCTGTTCAAACTGAGTTTCTGTTCAGTTATTGTAAGTTGTGGATTCACATTGGTCTATGCTGTATCAAATTTTCTCATTATTTTTCCTTCTGAGAGCACTCAGTGACCTGGAACAACAGGGCTATGAATTGATTCGCACTGGATTTCTCCTGGATCAGCCAATTGTTGTGTCCATTAAGTCATGCCTAGAGTTCAAGATGATAGAATGTGGCAAAACGCTTTACATTATGGATGATTAGGAACGGCAGCAAAACGTAGCTGAAATGGATCAGATAATCGTGAAGGTGTTTCATGTCGGTTAAGTCTTTGGAGGGCTCCAGGTGTAGGGTGCAGGCCTTAGGCGGGGCATTGAGATTCAGCTGAGGAGGAGCTCACCGGTACGCCATCAGACAGAAAGCGCCTGGAGATCCCTATACTTTGTGCATGGCTACTGTGCAGATTGACATTCCTGTACATAGTAAATGTTTGTTTTGTACAACGTGAGATTAAATCATGGAAGACAAAGCAACTACTTTGTGTGTGATCACTCTAAAATTGCCATGAATGACTTTTGATAAAAGAAAAAAAAGCCTAAATACAAAGTTTGTTAAAATTCCTTAGCTGTATGGCCATATTAACAATATTAAGACAATATGCCTCTTTACAGTCCAAGTAGGATACTAGCTGTATATACTCCCTTGTTTAAGGTGCTTTTCCTGTATTTGCTTTAGAGGGACTAAAAACAGGTTCAGACCGTGTGTTAGGTCCTACAGTAGGCCTAGCCTATGCTTTCCTTCAGATCTCCAAACATTTTCCCTTTCAACATACAAAGCTTCATAAAAAAAAAAAAAACATTCTGTAGGTAACTTATGTCTTGTAACTTTTTTCTTGACTTATTTGCCTGTACTACAAACTACAACAAATGGCATGTCACACTTGCTGCCTGTCCTCAGTTTAACAGAAATATGTCTCTTGGAGGCGCTCTACCGAACCTTTGGCATCTTGTTCCTCCTTAAGTTGTAAATGACGAGACTGTACAAACATTAGGCTACGTGACCTAATTGTTTCTTTGGACACTTTCCCAGTCGACACAAGGAAATAAAATCCACATTTTATTTGTTGTCGCTCAACGTCGCTCAATAGCCAGCCTGTGACGTGGTGTCGAAATCTACAGCACCTGCGCACAAAGGACCGACTTTAAGGCCGAAATGAACCTGGTGGGCATGCGTGTCTCACAGGCAGCTGAATTTGGGCGAGCAGAAATCCATCAGTCATGTTTACTAACATTATGAAGTTTACGCGCAGTCATTTGGTAACATGACATTGTCGACAGATCTCATACAGCCACCGTTCTCCAGCTGACATTTGAAGGAATGCATGCATTTAGCAGAAGTAGAGAAAATCGGGTTGATAATGACAACTAATGAGATTTTACGCTTTGGTTGTGTTGAGTTTGTTAATCTGTAGGCTAATGACAGTTTTAAACTATTACAAATGTATATATTAATGTATACAGAGTATGTGTACTTCCTTTTAGGCACGCCCTCTTTTTCTCAAGTTCGCGGAGAAAGTCCAAATTTGATTGGTTGATGTCAGAGGAGGCTGTCCTTTTAATAGGTGCCTGTATGGCTTTGTTGCCTGTTAGGCCGGATTAAAAGCGAGAGAAGTCTCTTGTTAAGGAAGTAGTCTACAAATGGGGAAAGAATGTTAGTCTTGTAAACACTGATAACCTCAATAAGCGGCCTACATCATATTTTAATTGTGTCAGGTTTGGCAAAAGTTGTGCGTGGCTACGTTTGGCAAGATTTCGATCGTGTTTAATGTATTGCGCAAAGGTGCCACTTCGTCAGGTTCTTTGTGTTGAGATGGTTTGTTTTTGTTGAAGAGGGGCTCTCGTGGCGAGGTCTCGTGCAATGTATGGGTGCTAGTTCGCCTGATTTCCTGGGGGAGCCACGGAAATCAGCTCGGATAAGCTGGGTTTGGGTGAACGCGTTGTTGAGAAGCAAAATATTAGGAGCAAGCGTCTGAAAGGCGATGGGAAATTGTCTTAAATCTCCAACGTCGGATGATATATCTTTGCTTCATGAGTCTCAGTCAGACAGGGCTAGTTTTGGTGATGGAACTGATCCAGACCAAGAACCACCACCGCCTTACCAGGTAAGTCATCAATCCAACAAACATAACAAAATATATGAAAAAAAACTGATCTGTGTATTACTGTTGTTTTGTATTGGTCGTCAGTTGTACGTGGCAGTTTAGGTTCCTATTAGCTCATCTGCAGCTCGTTGTTTTTGAATAGCCTTCGATGGTCGCGTTTTTGGACACTGTGGGGGACATCGGCTTGTGTGCAAAGTAGCATTTGAAGTTGTATGCTGACAGTGTCTGCAAAGTGGCTGTGACATAATCTGCCTCTAGTATAGGTTAATCGTGGGAAGTGCACCCGGGGTTAACCCATTTTCTGTTTGTGTGTTTATACCTGCTAGGTCTGCCCAAAGAGGCTGAGATCATCACTATTGTCGTTTTCTAACTAGATCACTGCGTTCATCACTGCGGATGTTAGTGCGAGAGGCACAGATACCCATCTCTAAAACTGTGGTTAAGTTCGAGCACAGTTTTCAGAGTTATGTAATTCGCCAACTCCAACCAGACTGCACAGCTGTCTGTAGTGTACTGCAGACCATGTTTTGTGGGGGCCATATCGGAGCCGACTCGAGAATAGTTCCCCCAACCTCTTCGTTTTCCTCCACTTTAGCAATGCAAGAGAATATTTTATTATATAGACTGTTTGTAGACTGTGCAGACTCTTGCCATGACCGACTTTAGGTTGTTAATAGGCCTACAACTGTGTAAGCGCACTATATTACAGTGTAGCCTAATGCATGACTTTTCATTGATTCCCATTTTGTTGAAGGCCTTTTGGTGTTTTCCTTATGGTTGCAGTACAAATGTTGAATACCGGTATGCACACAATCTCTTCAATTGCGGAAGATATGGCGCAATGTGCAAGCTGGGGATGAAGTTGACTGGGCTGCTAATCATAAATCCAGGCTAAAAGGAAGAAAGGGCCGGATTATTCTACCTGGTTGTGAGGGCAAAGTGCCACAATAGAATGTCCAGCAGCACGTAGGTGGAACTACCTAAGGCCAAGTAAATGATGTAAGGTTTCCTGGACCTGAGTGGTTTTGCATCCTCATTGTTTGCAGTGTTACACAAGACCACACTGACATTGGTTTTAGCAGGTGAGGAAGGCCTCTTCTCTTTTCTGCTGGGAACTGTGCAGAGTGTAGAGCGGTGGTGCCTGACTGTGAACTTTTGGAACGAGCTTCCGTAGCTTAGCTGTGTTGTATTTGACAGTGAGATGGATGCCAAGAGTGGCTTTGAGGCCAATGAGATCACCATGTAGGCCTACTTAGGGACTCTTGCGACTGAGTCATTTCTGCATGTGACACAATAATTTACAGAACGATGTGGAGTGAGATATGGTAGAGACAGGCAGAAGTCAGGAGGTGGGAATGTTGACTTGTCTGCTGACAACTTAAGTGCCAGTACATACTAGATGGCAGCATTGATTAGCTGTGACCTTGTGACGATTTCGCTTCATTTGCAGTTGTCTACAGGTGCTATGCCTCAGGTTAGTATTCGGTTATCATGCAGACTCAAGATGTTGGAAAAAGAATTCTTCTGAATATGTGATCCACGATAACAGTTTACCCAAGTGTGGACAACTAAACCGCTTGTGATGCCATGCAGGACACACCTCCAGTCTGTGATTGAGGAAACAGCTCTTTTCTTTTGGAGCAGCTGACACCTAAGAACATCTATAATGATGCCAAAAAAAATCCATCCTTTAAAAGCATTTTGAATCCACTCGTTGCTTCAATGAGCACTTCTGTACAAACTTCAAGGCTAGTCTATTCGTGGAACATTTCAGATAAAGTCTTCAGTCCAAGGAGCACGGAGGTGCAAAAAAACAAAACAAAACAAAAAAATGCCTCACAATCTGGACCTGATTTCCCTCAGTTAGGTTTTGACTGAGTTTAGTTGAGCCTTGTGCAATAACCTGGCCTGCTGTTGTTGTTGTTGTTTTATTGGTTATTATTGTTGGGTTGTATTGAAATATTAAGAAGCTTCTTTCAAATATGGCGTGTGTATAAAGAGACCAGGGGCCCACTGGAGAGTCTAAATCATTTTCAATCTAGGCGCATTCCTGTAGGAGTTGCCAAGAATGCCTGACAGTGTTTTCTTGCTCCCTCCCTCCCTCCCTCTCTCTCTCTCTCTCTCTCTCTCTCTCCCTCCCTCCCTCCCTCTTCTCAAATGAACTGCAGCTATGTGCTAAGAACCGTGTGAGCTACTTCAGACAGAAACTTTTTGGAGGAAGGTGGTAAATGGAGAGGAAGGGAGAGTTTCTTGTAATGCTAAAAAAGTGCTGTGGTCCCTCCCTGCCCAACGCAAGGTAACTTGAATGGAAATGTTTAGGCTTGAGCTGAGATGTTGAGTTGTGTTCATTAAGCCTTGGAGAGCTCCAGACTCTCAGCGTCGCCCCTCAGATATCGGGCAGCTGTCACAGGCAATGTCTGAACAAGTTGAGAGATTGCTTCTCAAAGTCTTGGATAGCTGTGATAGGTGGAACACTGTCTTCTCTGAAGCACATTTTCACTTACTGGCTCATTAGCACACACACACACACACACACACACACACACACACACATACTTGCACACACACTTCACAAAGCCCTTTATGCTGCGGAAGGTCTCACTTTCCCAATGGCAGGCTATGTGAAATCTCAGGAAGATGTTGTCTTGCTGAAAGGTTCCATAGGCTATATTTTCTTGTAAAAAGAAATGCCTGGTTTAAATGCAAAATGATGCCGCAAAGTCAGAAAACCAGTACACAGAGTAAAACTGGTTTACAAACAGAAATATCTTTGATTTCAAATGTACATGTTGTAGCTTTAAAATTAAATTCAAAGTGTGTGAAAAATGCCAAGCTGCATGTGGGCAAGTGGGGGTAGGAATGTGCACCGTTCAAACTAAAGCTGTTATTTTAAGACTTAATGAATTGTCAAGAGTTAATGAAATGTCTTGGTGCAAATGTCCTCAGCTAGGGTGTGCTTGTCTGTATTTAAGACACGCCAAGGAAAAGTCTGGGCCTAAGCAAATTACTGTGAGGAAATCGACTGCTGAGAGAAGGGGTGTGTGTGTGTGTGTGTGTGTGCGTGTGTGTGTGTGTATGTGTGTGTGGGGGGGGGGGGGGGGCTTGCTGCCTGTCTTGAGAG
>JASCQY010000002.1:19405725-19422182 GCA_030264315.1 Sardinella tawilis
CCCCCCCCCCCCCCCCCCCACCATCTCTGAACTAAGTGGAAAAAGGAAGTATAAAGCCTCTTCACTCCTCACTGTTGACAACAGGCTTCAAGTGGAACTCTGTTTTTGTTTAGAGTCCCTCACACACCTCAGCATTGCTTGATGATATTACCACTCACCAGACCTCTGCAGAAAAACATACTCTCATACACACACAGAGAGTTATTTTATATCATTACATGACATATGTCAAACAAACAGCTCAGAGTCAGGACAGGCTGTAGGCCACCACACCCTGTTTACTGTCTTTAAATATTGACACTTCCCCCCCTGGTAATAATCGCAAAATGGTGAGGAAGAGGAATGCACACTTGTGTAGTGATGTTGGCCAGGAGGGAATGAAGAATAAGGTCAGGGTAAGCTGCTTGCTGAAACATCGGTCTTGAATTTAAAAAAGTTGAAAGGGATCAGAGCGTACTTCCCCCTCCTTATTCCTCCCTATAATCGTTTGAAAAGATTTGCTGATACTAGAAAAGTTGAAATAGTTATCATTATTATCACTGAAAGGAAAATACTGAACTACACTGATCATTTAAAGTTGAGCATGCATCATGCAGCTCTTTTACACTGTGATAAAGAGAAGTGGCATTACAAGGTTGGCACTCAACATAGCCAGATATCTCTACAAAAGTCCATTTAAAATGATATACCATTATACCATTTCATGTAACTACAATACAGATACATTAGTTCCATTTTTGTTTAACCTGCTTGAAAAACAAGGACATGAAGGAGTTGACAAGTGCTAATGTGAAGGGGTCATAAGGTTCAACAAGAACACAATACAGTTGGGCAACACAGAAGCATGCAAACACGCATGAAGCTGAGGATCCACACTAGGCCAAAGGGATCAAATCTTCATTAGAATTTGCCACCAAAGGTTGTGAAATTTACAGTGGCTTTGCTGCTGGGTTGCGCCATACATCCTGACAAGACCTTTTGCCTTGGGTCGGATGGGTGGACCAGGGCATCCTGGGTCTCGTTCCCTCATTGGCAGTGTGACTGGAAAGAGTTGAAGGATGACTAAACACGGGTATTTAATTGCACAACCAAACACTAAAATATTCAAAATATTCCCAAAAAAGAAAGGTTCACACGTGTGTGGGCCTGCAATATTTCTGTTGATTGTTGCCCACCTATTAAAGATTTTGTCTCATCTCAGAAATCCTAACTGACATTAAACATTAACATTAAACATTTATTAGGCCTGTTTTCTTGACCTTAGGAATTCAAAAAATGACACTGACCTCATATTAGGCCTACGAATTTTGGTGTCACCAGATAAAATAAAACAAATCATTATGAGAGGCCACGTTTCATAAGTGACATATTGGATGAATTAAATAGGCCTTCATTAGGCCTAGACAGATTGATTCACATCGTACCAATGACCAACAATAATTTAAAAATCATGTAGGCCTAACCCTAAAGGCCTGACTATATTTTGTCCTTTTTAAACATGGCACAAAATCGACATACCACTGCGTGTTGATTTGGATTATTTTTGCTAATTAACTGGTCCTATTGTTTGGTATTTTCATGATTTCCACTTCCACTCAAAAGCTAAACTGTTATGGTATAAATTCGTCGCTTCACTTATCTCGACACAATAAATAGCCTACCCGCAATATCCCCGTAACGCATACAGTCAAAACGTTCACAATTCTTCACCAAAGAGATTTCATTATGAGCAAGAGATGGTTACAAATGAAATGAATGAACTCTCTGATGCGAGCTTTCCAGCTGTTCGACGAAAGAATTTACTTTGCATGCATCTCTGAGAATAACCACTGCACTTTGTCAGAGAACCATCCATCTAACTCCCATGTGTCGCGGTGGTTTCGAAGCGTTACCATATTCTCAAAAAATTCACAAATAAAATAAAGACCACTTTGACATGCTCGATGTTTTACGAGGGTACTATATCGACGATTAGTCCACAATGTTGAAAGAAATGTCAGTATGGTGTCATTCCATCAGAGTCCCTTGTTAATTACACTCAAACATGACAGGCAAAAAGATGGGCTATAACGACGTGTATGTGTTTACAATTATTCGTTTTACCTAAGAACTTTCATGAAGCTGAAAACATAATTCAAAACTAACGACAAAGACACTCAAGACGTCTCACCATTCAGCTGCTCAATACCGAACCAGGAAGAACATGTCCATTCATGCCACTTATGCTATCTCTTCTGCGTTCGTACGAGATGGAATAGTTTCCATGTAGTGATATTGCCTCGTTTTCCACCATCCTCCAATTTTTATTGACGATATGTCCGACTTTGTGCGCGTTGTAGTGCTAAAGCGCCAGAATTTGAAAGATTGGCAGCAATAGGATATCATTCCTCCCACCGGCGTAACGGTTTTACTCCTTGCGCTGCCGCTCAAACTCATGCGATGCGTCTACCTCCTGTTTTATGTCGTTTGCTTTATTGCTCACTCTGTTGTTTTGCGTGGCTAAAATGCTTCAAGCTCTGATAAAATATGATCATAACTCAGCTTTGATATTCTATATCCTTGCATATTCGGGCATATACTGTACAGTAGCCATATTCTAGAATAGGTTATGCCATCGTCTAGGTAAGCTAATTCATTTGACACTTCACCACCCAAAACGCATTGCGGGGCTTCAATCAACAGGCAGGCAGATTTTTTATTTACAAATTATGACAAAAATAATATCTAGTAAACATTGATTATTTTATCTACTTTATTCACAAAGCAGACAACGTTTTCAGTTAGTGCAATAAAACACACACAGCACTTGGCTACATTAGGCCTACTGCATTTTCATTTCTGAAAGAGCATTTCAGTAATACAGTCTTTGGTACACAATCAACATCGAATATTTCACATTTCATGGAATTCGGTTTGCTCATTTCCCACCCTGCAGACTGCTGTGTATGGTATTATGATTGTACAACCATATTTGTCAAGGTGCTGTCTTCTGCAATGAAACAATTATGTTAAGAAATTTCAACCGAGGTGGTGGCCATTTGATAATGCCTATTTATAGGCTATAAAATCAACTCATCAATTGTCTCGAAATGCAGTGAAGACCTACAACAAAATCAACATATAATATTATAGAAGAAAAAACACCGCTGTGTTCATGTTACCAATTTAACTGAGTCTGTCTGCGTTTAAAAAGAGGTAGTTAGCTTTTCCTAAATAATTGTGTTGACACGCTACCCCTGTCTCACTAAAATGAGCAGTCCACATTAGTTTTGCTGTGAAAACCCAGATGTTTCTAGCCACTGTGCTGTAGGACCTCTGTTGTGCATTCTAGCCAAGTCGCACGGGGTATGGCCTGTCTCGTTTCGTTGAAAAGGGTCAGATGTGTATGGGGTAAGGAACTGTACAATGTCCAGGTGACCCTCTCTTGCAGCAAGGTGTATAGGCAGGTTTCCTCCACTGTCGGTTAAATTAACATCGGCGCCATGATGAACCAGCACCTTCAGCGTGTCTAAAAACCCTTCCCTTGAGGCGTCGTGCGCTATGGTCAGTCCCAGCACCGGGTCACGCACATTTGGGTCCGCGTTCGCTCTCAGGAGCGCATCCGCAATGGCGGGATTCCCAAGTTTCATTACCTGTAGAGCACAGTAAGAGTAACAACAACATTATACATTTGTGATAGGCTATAGGCCTAATACAATTTTGTTTTCTTACACTCTTACAATAGTAGGCTATAGAAAATAATTTGCCAATAAATTTGAACACTGGGAAATTTGAACTCTGAAAACGTTTCAAATGCTGCTCCACCGTTTAGGACATAGAAAGTTGCCTTCATACTAAATAGCCTAATTTTAGCCTGATTTACAGTGCGTAATAAAAACGAAATCGACGTGGTTTCCTTTATATTTTCTAAATGTGTGGTTTGCCATATTTGTGATGACATACCATTTTGACAAAATCCTAGGATTTCCATTTCTACTCATTTATTTTAATTAGGCTACTACTCTCGAAAGTGCTAGACAAACTAAAGGCTATAAAAACGAATTTCCATGGACATATGTTTGGACAAATCGTTAGAATAATCTAATAAAATATGCTGACATAAACTTGGTCATGAGTAGGCTATCTGTACGCATTCATATGGCGCAGGTGTGGCATAGTCTACACCCTGTTGATTTGCTAATAGCCTCTGTAAAACAATGTAAGGCCTTAATGTAGCCTACAGGCTGAAATTTACTGTAACATACAGCTCTAGTTTCTATATAGCATTGACATTGAATTTTTTTGACCAACTGTATAATGTGCGCATAGGGGTGACACTGTGTAAATCAATGGGTGTTGAGACTACCGTAGACTAAATCAATCAATATAAAGGACTGGTCACACTGTGGGTAGCCTACAGTTTGTGAGAAAATTTGTGATGATGTAATTTCAACATGCACGAAGACATATTTTATGCAGTAGCCTATAAGGAATTTCAGATCTGAATATCATATTAGGCCTATATTTTTTTATAGGCTACAGACCAGAATGGCCTCTTAATATGTTGACTGTAAGGATAAGATGTAAATACAAGGCCTATATTTAGCCTACAGATAAACTCCCTCTTATGTATGATCTTGTGTTTGATCTTTAACAAGATCTCTTAGGGGCACATGTAGACACATGGGTAGCGCAAGTTATATCCAAACGCAAATTAAATAAGATCCCTTTTATGTGAAGCCACGGAGGTCAATAATTAATGACATTATTTGCCATGTGTATCCGAATTTATTTCAAACAGGTACACAGATTAGTCGACTGTCATTATTTGACATAAACTTGTCAATCTCACTTATGTAGCCTATGCAGAACTAGTAAACTAGGCTAAAGGACAGAAATTCAGTTCAAACCTGTATGGCTGTCCTATTCCAGGTGTTTCTTTGATTGGCATCAGCTCCGTTTTGCAGGATCGTCTCAACGTCGCTTAAGTCTCCTCTTGCAGATGCAGTGGTCAGTTCATCTGCCTGCGTGCGTCCAGCCATTATCTTCAGAAAACAACTCTGAGGCGGGGAAAGATGGCTTGTGTGAAAAGGAACGACGTAGGGCTAGGTTCAATAAAGCAGAAAAAAATAATCTCGGCTTTGATGGCGAGTCTTGATGATTAGGCGAAGTGCAATCAAACGGTAGTAAATAGTCTGTTACACCGAAAAAAGCTGATACGATGCCAGAGGTCCGCCCCTCTTTTTTAATGCCATCCCCCTAACAATCCGCAAAACAAGGATGTCACGCCATATCCATCCAAGCACAAGATCATCACCTTTCTTGAAAAAAATATATATCCATAGGTTAAAACAGGTCCATCCAAAACGATCTAGGTCTTCAACATCACGCAGGGGAAACTCCCGCTGAAGGTTTATCCGAATGACCCGGTTCCATGCATCTCATCAGTGGAGGCTTCACGTTCTCAGCGATGCGCTTCTATACCAAATGACGCGTTGCAATCCATAACAGCAAAAATCTAAAAAAAAAAATCAAATGGAGTATCAGCTGAGCTATGGCTGACAGAGTGGCATGCTACAAATGGTTAACGTTCGTGTTCAGAGTCGTAGCCCAGCCATGCAAATCTTTGGTTCAAATAGTAGTCATGACGTTTGATGCTTTTTATCATCAGCACTAAATGTTCAAATCATAATAGATAACGTCCAAGTTAAAATTACAACATAATAAACTTACTATTATTAACCTTTCATAACTCATGAAAGTGTGCAGGTGCATCTAGCTCTCATAAATGTCAAAACTAACCGACTGTCATTCAGGTCTAGTCCTCTCTAGTGGTATCGTTTTTTTTTTCCTTGGGCGTCTTCAGCGCTCAGCGTGCGGTGCCATTTCAGAGCCGTCTGTTGGTGTCTGAAAACGGATAGAGGCAATGAGTGGATAGTCATGTATACGATGATGTTTAAAATATGATGTTTCAAACATTTCTGATTGTTTCCCGCCCATTCTAACTGAAGAAACATATCATGTTTTAGAATGCATGGTTGGGCTGCAGTTATTCAGAATAATTAGGCTTTAGCCATCAAACCGAGGTGACATACAACATAGCCTATCAATCCATGCGAAAACGTGTTCCTCAGCCATACAGAACAGCGATCCGAATTCCTAACTTTTTTTTTCAAGTTAGAGGCAATCAAGTTGTTTGCAGTTACATGTCATAATCCTGCTTTTCAGACACAAAGTTGTGTCAACACAGTGTACACTTACAGGACTAACTCACACACGCCTTTTAGGCTACACAAGCGATATAATTTGAAATGTAACATAGCCTACCTGGTCATAGTAGCCTACGTAGACTATAGATTACAAATCTTCCATATATCTTCGCAACATGTCTTTTCTGATGCATTCGTTCATCTGATTGGTGGTGGTCAGCAGCTGACTACTTCAACAGAGTTGTGCTATTTGACATCATTCATTTTTGAAAGTGTCTTCCGCCCACTTTACTAACAGACAGGAGGCGGGGCTGAAATGTTGTAGCAGAGTGTGCAACACGATGAACTAGAACAGGGTATCTGTCGATATTTCAGTGTGCGCAGCGTTTTCGTTTTCTACAGAATCATGGTTCTGTTTTTCTAGTTCCAGTCGGTAGAAGGGGTCTAGACAGAACGTCTATGCTTACGCCGTTCTACGCAAAATGATACAACGTAGCGCACAGGCGTTAATATCACATTTGCAACACTGTAGCCTACGTGTAACAGCTTCTTGTGTGTTGTGACCACTGGTTGTGTCGAGTGAAATTGATACTAAGCGTTAGTGCCACAGTTTGAATTAAAGGGTCACGTCATGATCAAAATATAGGCTATTAGATTTTCTGTCCAGATTTCTACTCCCGAAAGACGTTGATGCCAGTCTCCTGAAGTGTGTCACTGCCCTCTACAGGCAGTGATAGAAAGAGATCATGCACATTATCTGTTGCCAGTGTATACACTATTTTTCCATTGTTAAATTGAACTCTAAATGCCCTTTTACCAAGGCTTTGCCTCTTTTTAAAGAACAAATGTATGGTAAATAGATGGATATATGGCCTAGGCTATAGTCTAGATAACCTGATGGCCATTAACCGTAGGATTTTGTTCATTTCAGAGCCCATCACAAAGTTTAGGCTACTCAACTCCTTAACAGGATTGGTTTCAAAGGATAATCGCCATGCTATATGCATAGACAATAGCCTAAATATTCATAGTAGGCTATTGGGCCTAAGATATAAGATGGAACACTGTCGTTCCCCTTTAAGCCATTTGCCGACTGATTTTATTTTACGACAACACTTTGAAATTGCCGCAAAGCAACCTGCACATAGATAAAAGAAAAAAGTGACGATTATAGCAAACTGAGGTCTATCAGAATCAGAACACGGCCCGAAAGTGCGGATTTTGCATCTCAGCCTCCCCCTCTTGACAAATACTGGGCTCCGCTGTTTTTGTCATTTAATGACATATATTTTTACATGAATCTGTAGTCACTTGCCGTGCGTGTGTTTGTGTGTGCGTGCGTGTGTGTTTGTGTGTGAGACAGATTGCTAGTTAGCGGTAGCTAGCTTTGGACTCAAAACGATAGCTAGACGAGCGGCAAAGCTAGCTAGCGTTTGGTAGTCATTGCAATGATGGCCTCCGATAGCGGTAGCAACATGGATAGAGAGATGATTCTGGCTGACTTTCAGGTGGGTTATCTTTTGTAACCGTCATCAGTTACATACTTAAACAAACTGTTGTCTTTATCATCATCAGATTAAATCCATAAATCTGAAGTTAACGATATTGCCAGCGTCAGCTCCCTGGTTGTCTAAAAATGCTAACTGACAGATTCACGAGAAGACGCGTAAGAGCTTCATAGTTGGCTAACAACATCTCAACCTAAAATCAGTTATTTACAACTTCAACATTCCTGTTTACCCATTCCTTAACACATAAGATATTTAGTATCGTGATAACTGTAGACTGATTAAGTCACCCTGTTTGTGTTAACGTTAAAAAGGTCCTTGTTGAGTAAGTGGCAGTACAGCTAACTGTTAGCCAGTGTTTCTTGCATTGGTAACGTTAATATTTGTTAGCAGCTAGCATCTTAGCAATTTATTCAGTTAGCTACGAAATCATGTCAAGTTGACATGCATAACAGTATGATTATTAAATAATCTGTTTACACGAGTGGTCATATATGGAAGCGGCATTGTGGCTAGTCCTGAAAGACGTATTTAAGAACTGCTTTTCAGGAACCGGTGGCTAAGGGAATTTAGCTGCTAACGTTTTCTAAATGTGATTTATTGAAGCAAGAGAATGACAGGACAGTTTAGTGTTCGTGGCTAACGTTAGTTAGTTAGCCTGTTAGCTGGGGGTTCTGTCAGTCATGTTTGTGTACATCCTAGTTTTTCAAGTTACGTTTAGTTAACATGTCAGGTTACTGTTCTTTAATCTCATGTGCGCACATACTCCTAAACACGTATATATCCCTCTTGCAACTGTAAACATCTTCTATTGGCTAGCTAGTACTGGCGTCCATCTAGGCTCAGATTAAGCTAATGTTAGCTGCCTATGCAGTAGGAAAAAAACAAGGCCAAAACCCTGAACACTGTGCCACTTTGTAAAATGGAAAACAACCTGATAGTCGCTGCCTGTACAACAAAGTGTTATGCGGGTAACTGCTTGCTCTGAGCAAATTATGGTTTGATGAATTTCAACAGTCACAGTGGATGCGTTAGCTTTTAGGGAGGCTTTTAAGTATATGTAAACGCATCATTAGTTATACTGTAATGGTGACTGTACATGTCTTCAAAAGAATATGTGCCAAACATATGTCTGTAAATCTCTAAAGTTGTGTTTTACATTAAAATCACCTGACCTGACTTGATGGTAGGGGTACCAATTGTTTGTTGTTTTATTACAGGCTTGCACTGGTATTGACAACATTGCAGAAGCTATTACTCTTTTAGAGCTGAACAACTGGGATTTGGTGGTAAGTGTCACAGCTGTTCTATTTACACATTGAAAAGAAACAAAGATCACATTCCAAAATGTCTCTTGAAGTTTGGCTAGATTGCCATTATGGTTCTTGTCACCTGACATTGACAAGTTAAACCAGTACAGACAGGTAATTTGTTTGTTTTTGAGGAAGTCTAGGCCAAATTTTTTTAGAGTTTTATCCTACAGTAGTCTGATCTTTCAGGCTTACTTGTTTACCTGAATTGCTTCAGATGAGGTCTTGTTAATATTGCACAGCACACTGATACCTACACTTACAAAGTTGGCTTATGCTGCTTGGTCGTAATCCTTACATTTGATGGCTCAATTCATATAACCAAATGGAATCTCCTTTAGTTACCACTGAGTCTAGTCATGATTATTGAATAAGCTCAGTGGTTGTTGGAGTAATTTTATTTTGGCTGCCTCTTGTCAACTTCAGCTACAGTGAAGCAACTGACAAGAGCCACATAATTGTACTATTTAGTATTGATCACAAATTTAAGATGATTGCTTCTGTGATTTTTTTTTTTTTGCCGTCTTTGTTCTCTGCATTGGCTCAGTCAAGTCACAGGAGACACAGAGTAGTCTCATTATACCCAGTGGCACAGTCAGCCACTCGGCTAATATTCATTAGCCTAAGATATGCATTAGAAAGTGTAGGTGTTCCTCAGATTTTTTTCCAAGATATTACACCTGTCTAAATCAACATGCATTTTATTGTGTGTGTTGGTGTCTGTGGACCTTACAATGTGCTTGGACATTGAGCTCATTTCTAAAGGAGACAGTACACTTCCGCAAACATGGCTTTGTGAATTTATGTACAACTTATTTTCCACAACGATCACACATTCTTTTTCTCTAGTTGTGCATAGGAGTCCTGTGCCACAACAATGTAGTTCAGTCACTGAACCTCAACCTTATCTAACAAGCTAGTTTTGTTCAGTTGTACTGTAGTAAATGTGAATATTAGTGAAATAGTTTTACCTGCTTACGAGAGTGAACGCTGTGTGCGCATGGTATCAAAATCTATAAGGCATGCACATTCTTGCACATGTCATAATGATGGAGTTCTCATCACACGCTCAGTAAGCACTGAGTTCACGTGCCATGTGCGTGGAACTGTACCACTAAACTGCTGGTTGCTACAGTATTCTATAGTAAGCTCAGTGTGAGAACAGGCTCACTGTGAGTGCTATAGACTGTCAGGGTGATATTGCTCACATAGCCAGGAATTCTGTTGAGGTGAATTGTAGTTCATGACTGTTTCCACAGAAGCGTATTCACTTACCAATAACCAAAATAATGAGTTTTTGGTGACTTAACGAGTAAGTACGCTTGGGTATGTAGGTCCATATGTGACTGCTGAAATTTTGCAAGATACTACACATCCCCTGCAATAAAATAAAGAGGTGGTTCCCAGACTAAATCTCACTTGTGGTTTAGGTTGGTGTTAGCCAGGCTACCAGTGTTCAATTTCATGATTTGAATTTCAGATATCATGCTGACCTAGCATCAGGTGAGATGACATGGGAGTTGCTAGCACTCAGGGTCTGATTCATAGTCATGTTCCTCCATTATTTCTCATGCGTCTCCCAGGTAGAGGAACTGATTTAGATGCCAAGTGTAAATGCCATTAGACACAATGCCTTCTATCTGGCATAACACAAGTGGATTTTAGTATAAAGATCACTCAGATATTTATGCATATGCCTGCCTGATGAACAGATTCCGTTTCACTACATGTCTGACTGTCTCCATGTTTGTGACGGTGACAATCCTTGAGATTGCTGTAACAGTTTAGACAGTTAAAAAAGCACATGGTCCTAAAGACTAGACTCGACCTCAAGAAGTTCTTCGTCCTCTCCTCTAGACCTCTTCGTCATTCAGCAGCAAATATAACTAGGCTCAAAAAATTTGAATATTGTGGAAAAGTTTTTGTGAATTTAGATTACTCAAGGTAAAAAGTGTAACTGGTACTTTTATTTGTGTTAATGTAGATGATTGCAGCCATATTATAGCCAATAAAAAAACCCAAATTCAGTATCTCAAAAGATTGGAATATTTCGGCCAATTGCCATTGCGTTACAGCGGGGATCAGATCGTCGAGGTATTCGTCAGCTATTCTTGTTGATGTTGACGTCATGTCAGTCACCCAGTAAGTCAGCCAGACACTTCCAACAAGCTTATTGTAATTAAAGCCATGGTGATGAAACCATGTTATTACTTTTGGTTGTGTGGGTAAGTGCCACATCCTGCTGGATGAATGACATCAGCATCTCCATAAAACTTGTTATTAGAGGGAAGCATTAAGCGCTACATTAAAGGGCCATCACAGCTCTCTCGCACTAATTGATATGAATGACAACGACCACACTGCAACTGTAGCGACAACGACATGTGCAACGTTAACATTGGGATCACTTTCACAGGTTTTTTTTTTTTTTTTTTTTTTTTTTTTTAAACGATAAAAAGTTGACAGTCAGTCAGAAAGCAGGGACATTATTTCATTTACATGAGGATGTACTTACATTATTGTTGGTCATTGTGGACGGAAATATCGTCATAGTTACAGTTATCTTTATAGTTGACGTTTTAGGTGTGAGTGGCCACATTTTGCCTTTGTACGAAAACACTGGAATTCTGTAGAATTTTTCAGAATTCCCTGTGCTTTTGTAATTATGTCCTCCTCAGGTGAAACTTTACCTTCACCATAACTTTGGGACAGTTGGCATTTTCAAAATGCACCCTTGTGCTTGTTGCCTGTTCATGTTATTCTACTCCATCAACCTGACTTTCAGTTTTAGATCAATTGATATAACGATGGAATCAATTAATGTTTGGAGTGACATTGGAGATTTAGAGGTACATGCAATACAATGCATTCAATTAGTATGTCCATCACACTGCAAAAGTCGGATAAACACAAGCATGGGCTAACTATATTTAGCTATAATAAACGGTGATTTTCATGGAGACCTCAAGGTTGTAATGTTAGTCATGATGAATTCACTTGTCGAGATCTTAACCTAACCCTAGAAACTTTTTACTTAAAAGTTTTTAGCCAGTTTGTTAATGCATTCTGGTTCTCCCGGTGCAAGTCTATCCGTGACCTCTGACTTACAAAGAAAACTGAAAGCTGATATGACCCCATTAGGCCAAAGTGCAAACCAGTTGTCAGCAACTTGCACCAGTCTGTTGTTTTATGTTTTCAGACGAAGATTACCAAGTTATGTCCATTGTGGTCAGACAAATACATATCTGACATCTTGCTGCATCTCTTCCTACTGGGAAGCCACAACCACCAAATTCATTGTAGATTATCTCAGAAACTAACATCTTTTGTGTCCTCTGGTGACTTCAATAAGTAGCCTGTCAGATCCTCACACTAGTACCATGCGTGATGTACTATAGAAAAGAATATTGCTATACAAAAAAAAATACTATAATAAGTTATTCTCACAGTGTCTTACTTCTGACAAGTTCTTAGAATTTACAGAGTTATAGTATTGCGTTATAAATAGAGGTACATTGGTAGTATTGTTTGATAAGTGTTTACTCAGCTTTTTCACTTAGCTACCTTCTTGGAATACTCCCCTGGATGATGCCTTGTTCTTTGAGGTCATAGAGCTGTATGTGGGGAAAAAGAATAGACAACTCAGACCGAATACCGAACAAGTAGCTAACGCTAACTGAATGGGCCTTAGAAACTCCGTCTCATTTTCTTTGACTCTGCTCAAGTTAGCATTAGCTGCCGGTTCAGTATTAGGTTTGTGTTTTACCAGATCTGCCATGACATAACTGCAATTTATGATGGTCAAGGTTAGTGGTTGGGTTGGGTTTGGTTTCGGTGATGTCCTACAAACTTTCTGCTGTTGTTTTAAAGACTGAAGGTTAATCTCAACATACCTTTTCTGAAGTCTCTGTAGATGGACAATCTGCTCTAGGGGAATGGAATGGACATACCGCAGTAAGGGCATTGGGCATAGGAAAATGAAACTGATAGAGAACTTACTTTGCCCTACACAGTGTTAACTGGTTGTTCATCATTCTGTGTCTGTTGTGTCCAAAGTTTTGCATTATTTTTCTTACTGACAGCCAACAGTAACCTGGAACAACAGTGCTATGGATTAATTCATTTCACACTGGATTTATCCTGTGTAAAAAGCTTGTATTGCACCCAGATCTCCCCTTTTTCTCCCTACAGAGTAGTTCTCTATCTTCATTATTGAGAGGGATGGAAGGAGGGAGAGAGGGGAGCGATGAGCTAAATTTAGCTTTGAGCTGTTGTCTTGTTGGCAGCTATTCAAAGCAAGCAAGCAAGCCCACTGTATGCAGTGGTCTGCTCTGCTCCGGCACACCTGTGAATGTGATGACTTGCTGTTCCTCTTGCAGTGCAGAGAGCCTTGAGCCCCGTCAACAAAAGGGTCCCTGTGTGTTAGGAAGGGACGGGGCAGGCAGGCAAGCGAAGTGTGCAGACGTCAGCCTCTTATCCCCCCCCCCCCCCCCTCGTAGTTACAGCGGCCTCCGCCCCACACCTGAGCAAATCTCCATCCGAGACCTTAGCAGAAGAACAAGTGCTTGTGTATTCCCTCAACCTCCATGTTTTTTGTTAGGTTTTTTTTTTTTTTTTTTTTCAAATGATGCTTATAGCTGATAAGGTTTTGCTAGTGGTGGCCCACAAACCCTGTTTCAAGTGGGGACGGGTTGCACAGTGCTGGAGTTTTCCACACGGCCACACAACCAAATCTCTTTTATTCCAGCGTGCTTTTAAAAACTGAATTGTGTAGGACTGTAGTACAACAGATCCTCTGGACCCTTCCTTTTATTCTGCTATTTGTGGAGCAAATAGGTTGAGGAGGGGAGGGAAGGGGTGGGGGCACTTGGCTCTGAATAATGAGACCTAGATATATACTGAAATGATGATGACATTGGAAGTATCATTTAGACGGCTCTGAATAAAAAATAATCTGTGTTTAATCTTTATCAGTTTTTAGTATTTCAAATATGTATAGAAATTGTAATATCTAATCACAGTTGTGTATATACTTTCTAGAACAAGTTCTTTCTTTATCCAGTGCAGTATTGAAAAGGTAATGCCAATAAAGTTCTCTGAGGCAAGCCTTTGTTTCTGTTCAAAAAGTCTGTAGGTCAGCAGAATGAGCATTCAGATAATGCAAAGTTTGAGTGAAGCGTAAAAGTAAGACAAAGTTTCAACCTGCGACCCTTTTCCAGTGACAAAAGCTGATCTATTTAGTGTAAATGCATGTCTCTTGGACAGGTGTGTGTGTGTTTTAAAATTCAACTGCATTTTTCCCAACCGCCATGCACTAGAGTCGTTTCCAGTCATCATCACCAGTCTACAGAATGTCCCTCCTTCTTTCACTGCCCTGCTTCTTTGAGAGCAGAGAGAGAAAGAGGAGAGACATTCTCCAGGCCTATGCTTTAGCACGCTTAAGTGCACAAGGATGCTTTCCTTTGTTCATGACCAAAGTGATAAGTTTGTTAAACAGCAAGTGTGTATAGTGGCCTTCACAGAGCCAGGCGCCAAACTAAAGCCCTGCTGTAGTGTTTTTTTTTTTGTTTTGTTTGCTTTGTTTTGTTTTCTCTCTCTCTCTCGCGCGCGCTCTCTTGCTCTCTCTCTCTCTCTCGCTCTCTCTCTCTCGCTCTCTCTCTCTCGCTCTCTCTCTCTCGCTCTCGCTCTCTCTTCTGCTCTCTATCTGTATGTGGCATTATAGGGCCTTGGCTTGCTCCCAGGGGGAAAGGAGAAAAAAAAAAAGCGAAAAACAAAAACCGTCAGGATAGTGGCTTAGTCGCTCACCTCTCTGGAGCTGTGTGTGTGTGTGTGTGTTTTTTCTCAATCTTTCTAACCGTTCCCCTCAACCCCATTTCTGCTTGTGTTTTCACAGGCTGCCATCAATGGAGTTATACCACAGGAAAATGGGATCTTACAAAGGTAATCTTTGCATAAACACTCAGCAGTGCTGCGCCCCCCTTGCACCCCCTGTTGCGTTTGCCAGATTTTGTTCTCAGTCTCGCAGGAACTAATGCCACTTGACAGCGTACCGTAGGAGTGGCGCTTTCCTGGCACGGGCACGCGTGCCAGCGTGCGTTTTTGTGTGGGAAGGTGAGCGCTCCTTGCGGCCCTCGTGTGCGTTAACTGAGCCGCACCGATCCAAAGCCAGCACCCAGAGTACCGTTACGTCCTGAGAAAAAAAAAAAAGGTGACATTGCAACTCAATTTGGAGTCTGAAGGCAAAGAAAAGTACTGTTCAGGTCAGGATTTTTGTGACTTTCTTTTCTTTCTTTTTTTATAAAAAAGTAAGCAAAATGGGTGTAGGAAAAACATTCATTTTCATTAGAGCAGCAAATTATTTTTTTAGGCATAATAAAGTTTAGCTGCAGCAGACTCTGTCAGGTTTTGTCGCTAAAATAGCAAAAGAAAGTTCACTTTTTTCGCTTTTTAAACACTCATCCACCGCCTGCCCTCTACCAGGGGCACGGCTGGGTAACAGAAGCACTTTCACGTCGGAGATGTTTGATGTCGGAAAGGACTAGATTGGGCAGTAGTTTAGGAAGCAATCACGGGCATGATCATCTGAGCACGAAATTAATGTTTTCTTTGCTCATTTCCCCGAGGAAGTGGTAGGTAATTGCTCCACCAAAGATCCCAGCGGAAAGGCAACAGGAAATCAAACAATCGGTTTGTTGATGCCCTTGTTAATTGAAGGGAACAACCTTTTTTTCAGGCCAGATGCACAGTACAGATGTTCATTTTGGTTAAGCAAGGTTTAAGAAAGCCTCCAGACGTGCTCCAATAGAACCCAAAACCCAAAGAGTTGGTCTATATATAGCATTTCCCTCTTTAAATCCAATTTTATGTCTGTTGCCACAGTTTCTACTCTGTTCTTTAGAAAAGGAAAAAAACAACAATAAACATTCAGAACACTGAATATGCATTGGGAAGTGTTTGCTTTCATTTTCTAAATGAAAAGATGTGCACACACACACACACACACACACACACACACACACACACACACACACACTCACACGCTCACTTTTGAAGCCAACAGGCCCCGGGTGCCGCTGATGCTGAGTCAAATCTGGCTTCCTACTTATTTGATTGTGACGACCGTTTTTTGTGTAGGTCTGTGTGTTGGCGGAGGCTGTGGCACAATGCGGGGGCCCGAAGGTCAGTTGCCTGTTGGGAAGAAAAGCTGGCGTCATGGGGCGGCACCGAGCCTCAAGCCTTCGTTTTGCCGTAGGCTTGCGTCTACGGCAGCCAAGTAGTGCTCGGCACTGTGGGTAGAAACACAGGCCTGTGAATCCAGCCATAATAACAGGAGTTGAGACTGTTACAGAGTTAAAAGAACTCAGTGTGGCATTGTGTCCCCAGCCACGTATCTCTCTCTCTCTCTCTCTCTCTCTCTCCCCCTCCCTCTCTCTCTCTCTCGGTCCCTCTCT
>JASCQY010000002.1:19427296-19443117 GCA_030264315.1 Sardinella tawilis
CACACACACACACACACACACACACACACACACACACACACACACACACACACACACACACACACACTTTTGGAGGATGCCTATTTTACAGTGCATTTACATACAGTATACACATGCACCAACTGGATACATTCCGACACAGAAATGCATCCATTCACTCAAACCCTAATAAAAACACAGGGCCAAAATGTATTCATCTCGAGTAAGGTTGCAAACAAAGGTTGCACGCATGAACACACAAATACACACACACGCACACATACAGACTTTTTGTGGAAACAGATTTTACAGCACAGTTAAGCATTTACAGACAGGACGCAGTCAAATACCGAAACAAATGCATATACTCGGACTAAGAAAATGCAAAAATTTAGCAAACATGAACACACACACACACACACACACACACACACCCCAATATATTCAGCCCAGGTTTTACTCTCAAGCATTCCTTTAGGGACCCCTCTGTGTCCCACTCTCGCTGTGTGTCAGCCTGCTGAAGAGGTTAATTTCCCATGAGACCTTGTGACAGTTGACAGGTTGAATCCTGGGCCATGTAGCTGCAGGAAACCTTAGACCAAAGACCAGGCGTGGATCTCGCACTCTTGAGGAAAGCCAAAGAAGCTTTCCGAGCCATCGTGAGCCTTGGCACCCTCTTTTGCAGTATATAGGGGACTTCATTGTAAAAGGGCTGAAAAGCACAGGGTTTGTTTGGCCTAATTTATAAACCCTAATCCTGTCAATCACACTCTTCCTAAAGCACCAATCGGAGGACGGCACAGGGTTGAATGAAGAGTGAAACCTTCTTTTAACACCTTCAAGCAGAATCAATATTTACAATGCTACTGTTCTTTATGGTGCACATAAAACATAAAACCTTTATACAAATATCATTTTATGATGTTATGGCTGTAAGTAGATTAAGGCTGTTACAAATAGAAGGAAGTTGAATGAATACGAGGTTGAATCAAAAGGGAAACTCTTACTTCAAAGCACAATCTGTATTTTCAGGACCAGCCGCTGTGATGGTGAATATGTACTGTCAGTAGAAATAATAAGCTTAGTCAGGTGGGAACAGTCATGAATAGAGCACCTTTTTCTTTATTTGTGTCCAGCTGTCTTTCGATAGAGATAAATCCCAGCTCCGTGTACTGTGTTTACAGACAAGCACACACAGACAGTCTTGATCATTCTTCTAGAGAAATTGGTGTGTCAGGGGCCCAGGCCTAGCCCAGCCCTGAGGTTACTGCACTCAACCTGTTCATTTCAAAGATGTGAACAGTCTCTGTTTTTGTATTCTAAGGCCACAAGCGTTTTCTGATACGGGGCATCAGAATGTTTCCTGGCCATGACCGAGTCCATTTCCTGGCAGCACGCGCCCCATCTACGGCAAGGTGGTCACGTTCCCGCGAACGTGGTTGCCAAGTGCCGCGATAATGGAGCGTTTAGTGGCTCTCGGTCTCTTGCGCTTCTGAGAACTGAGAGAACGGAGAACTTGTCAGAAGTCTGTTGTTGTTTTGGCCCTGACAGTTCTAGGTAGGGAGCGAAAAAGCCACAGCAGAACGAGTGCGCGTGCCGCCACAGCTTTCTGTGAAGAGCGACACACTCATCCAGGTCTCTGGCGAACTGTTCTGGAGATGACTTGAATGAGGCTTTGCTGGTTAGATGGAAGTTAAGATATTAGACTGACTGACTTTCTCTCTCACACACTCATGCTTCTCTGAAGCATTTCCATTTGAATGTAATTTGTTTATTTTGTGTTTTGTATTCATTTATTATTTATTTGGTTGGATTGTTTATCTTTTGTGATAAATTGCACAGTAGTAAAGCCCTTCTTTAGTGCTTGTTGATTGGGCACCAGTTGTGATGTACAGAGACCATCACCTGCAGTGCTCCCAGCACTGGTTCAAGGTGCTGGAGTTTCACAGAAGTGTTTGTTTGGTCTGAAAGTGACGCCCACAGGTATCTGAACCTCAATCTAAGCCTCAGCTGTCTCTTCTTGGAATCTGATCTGAAACAATTAGTCCAGTCAGCTGCAGTCATTGCGATTGCGTTTGTTGATTATTGAAAGCATTTGAAGGACACAGTATATACTATGGGCGTTCACTAAAAAGGCTAAATTCAGCAATGTACATTTTCCACTAAATGCACATTTTATTAGCTTGGTTACCAATGCGGGTTCAATTCTATATGAATATAAAAGACATTGCCCTGTGCTGAATGTATGACTGTTAGGCTATAGGCTATGTCATGCATACACACACAGTAAAATCCCACATCTACTAAGACTAAGACTCCTATAGTCTTAAAAAGTCTTAAAAAGGTTCCAGGAAGCAACAAGGAGGCAAGCAGAGGAGATACCAGCAGGCTGCTTAAGCCCCTAGCGCCATCTTCTGTTGACACATTCAACTTGTAGTGCGGCTATGGGGGTGTCATATGTCCTAGTGCTGCCATGGGGGTGTCATATGTTCAGGAAAATTAAAAAAAAATAGTCTGATTTCTTATTTGCACTTGGTGTCTCCGTGATATGGTTTCAAGTTTGATCAGTTTGAAATAATAACACTGCCGAAATCTTCTGCTGGTGAGTGGGTGTCTGAGTCAGGTCTCTCACGTGTGGTCCATTCTGCTTCCTGTTCTCTCCTCTGGCTGCAGGTGAAATCAAACAGATCCTTGAGACAGAGTTGCAGGTACCCATGGCCAAAATGCAGCTGAAAGGTTGGAAGAGCGGAGACGTGTCGGACAGCGTAAGTACTCTCATCTGGCCCTAAAGAAGACCTTTACACTCATTTTTTGGCCTGATGTTTTTATAGTGGTGGCCCAGTTATGATACAAATAGGATTTGAAGCTACTGCCAGTAAAAATGGCTGTCTGATCGGATGCCTGCCCTGCTTCCCAATGCTCGTTCCAGTGGCTCCCACTTGGCCAGGCTAGCGCCGCCTACTGCCTCTTCTCAGTATTGCATTTTATTACAGTAGTAATATAGCCTGGGAATACCCATGCTGCCTTGCACGCTCGTTCCGAACTGCACGGCAGCCTCGAGACCATGGCCGAAATTTTCACATGGATTTGGGAACCAATCACAGAACGGGGAGATACGGCAAGATGATGTGCGCACTTTTGAACAAACGGAACCTAAAGTCCCCTACGAGAAAATGCATAGATGGTGTTAGCCAGGCTAGTAGTAATCTAGTCAATCAGGTAGTATAATCAGGGTATTACACACAGGCTTTGGTTTCCTCAGCAGTTTCTTTGCATCCAGTCATCTGATTTAATGTACAGCAGAACCAACAGGTTCAGAGTTCAAAGAAAGTGCCCACCCATCACAGAGTATGCCTATGTAGAGCATCTATCAGGTGAAACGATAGTGTGTGGAAGAGTCTGGTTCATCAGGTGAAACGATAGTGTGTGGAAGAGTCTGGTTCACCAGGTTAGCTCCTACAGGTACCATCGCTGTCACCACACTATGCATGAAGAGTGCATAGTGAGTCCCCCATTGCCAAGCACTCGCCATGCAAAAACACTGTCTGGATAGTAAGAGAGTCAGGAAGCAGGACAGGAACTGGAACGGTAATTATCTTGCCCACACGCCTTTCGCTAGCTTTTGCATGCAGCTGCTTTTGTGACACAACTGCTGCATCTCTATTCAAAACCATGTTGGTGCATAACAGCTCAAAGTGCAGTGCAACAGGAGACATATGGAAGCAATAAATAATGCTTGTTTACATCCTGTACAAAAGAAATGCAGAGGAGGACGAGCAGAGGTAGAATGAGTGCATGTACCGTATGGGAGGATGGCAAGTTTCATATAAAAATGGCGCAAAATTATAAGATGGAGAGTAGCCTTGAGGCGCATTCAAACAAAGCGTTAGCAAACCTTTTCGAACCGTTTTTTGTTTACTTTTTGTTTCCTGTTAATGTTTGTTAGCACACAGAACTGGCCAGAGGAAGTTGTACCCGGTGAACAAACATGAACTCTAAAGTGTTGCTCTGCACTTGTCTGCATGAGGTCCTCTGTTTGTAACCTTTGATTGTAGTACATATTGAACTTTTTTTCAAAATTGATGAATAGATCTGTCTGTCTGTCTGTATCCGGACTGGATGTTTCAACCGTAGAGTTCCTGATTCGAGTGAAAGGTTGATATTTGAATTCAGCAGTGTCATCATATCTGGCCACAAGCCAAATTGGGTCAGAGTGCACCCCCACCTCTCAATGTAACCAACTTTTTTTTTGCACGCTCAGGCCATGATGAATGTGACAATTTGAATGTTTACATTAAATGAATAATTTTGGGCTGCACTGCCTTTCAGCCATGCCCATTGAAAATCATTGTTTTCAGAGCCATTTAATTTCAATTAAAATACATAAGATTATGAATAAGCTATGGGTAGTCAATGGGAAACTGTGATATTGGGGAAACACTCCCCTGATTCAGTGCATCCATGTCTGGACAGGATGATGTTCAGATGTAACTACCCGCAGAGGCTTACCAAGACCCAGTATTTTTCTAATATAAGTGTGAATGTGGAACTGATGTGTCCTAATCAGGGTTCTCTCTTCCTGGGTGGGTCTTTGTTGTCTTTTGGTTAAGTTCTCTGTGTGACTTTCATGTACCTCTCCCTCTACCCCCCCCCCCCCCCCCCATCCCTCCATCTCCCCCTCCCCAACAGACTGTGCTGAGGAGTTTACATTTGCCCAAAAACAACAGCCTGTACGTCCTGACCCCAGACATCACGCCCTCTGCCAGTACAAGTCAGAACAGGTGAGGAAGCACAGCCACCCACAGACAGCACTTTCATGGAGTTCTTAGAATTCACTTGTGACTTCATCAAATTTGTGGACATATAAGCATGGATGCACAGGCTGGATGCACACTTTGTTCAGATAATGCAAACTTTGCCTCTCGGTATGCCCCAAGATTTGGTAACTCCACAGGCTTTCCGGATTGGCTGTGCATTTGCATGCCTGTTTTCTAGCTTGAGTAACTTGAGTGCAATTGTTATTTTTTTAGATGGGGAAGTGAAAGACATAGACAAACTATTCAGACTGAAGCCAAAATGCTGTTCTCTCCATCGAGCAGCTTTGCTCTTGAGCAATGGATCCACAACAGTAGCATTTCCCAATTATGAACCGAGGTTGATGCATTTATTTTGCAGAATTTCTTCCAGGTGCATACATTATGTGTGGGCGAAGTGTAGTAAACTACGGTAAACACAAGGGTGCAGTCAATACATCGTTTTGTTTTCTTTAGTTTACATGTAACACTGACCTGAAGTTTATACAAGGTGCAGCTTGTGTACAGGAAATTACTTTACGTTAGAGACGTTGATGTGTGCTTTTCTAAAATCCTTACCACATAAACCTGGTGTGGTTTCATTAAAGGACGACACGACAACGAGAAATGTAGCCACTGCTCCGTTTCCTGTGACACAGCAATATACAACAAAATGCAATCAGAGCCATGGTATATTGTGGATTTCACAAGGGTATATAATGCTATTCAACCAATCACAATCAAGGACTGGAACTATCCGTTTTAGAAACAGAAACAAACTTGATCCTTTTTGCTTTCCACTCGGAGACCACATACACAGTCTATATGCTGCCCATGTATACTCAGAGAGTGCATACAGCCCCTAGACTAGGTCTATACACACACACACACACACACACACACACACACACACACACACCTGTCTCCTCTTGGTTCATCTGTAGAGGGCAGTATCACTCTCTGAATGCAGCTGCATGGCAGTGTTCTGATGTCCATCAGATGTCATCTGAGCTGTGGGTGTTGCTTGGGGATTGATCACCAGGTGGCGCCATATATCCATTTATGGGATGCATTTCTAAACTGCAGGGAGTTGGATCATTAGTGAAAAATGGTCAGTAAGATTGATGATCGGTCATGCTATGACAGAGGCCTCTCATACTACCGTATTTCAGTTAAGTTATTTGAAAGGGAATTGACTACTTAGCCCGATTGCTGTCTACCTTAGAGTTTAAGAGGGAGCATTAACAAATTTTGTGTGTGTGTGTGTTATCCCAGTTTGAAATTGTAAGTTAGTGTGTGCCTTTATGTTTTTAATTTATTGTTTGTGTGGAGTTTTTGTAATTTGTTCTAGTGGCATCAATTAAATTCAAATTTGATGGATACAAGAGGAGGATTTCACCGTGAACGTTCTCCACTCAGAGATCTTTTCTGAGTTGGTGTTGTAGCATACCATCACAGACATGCCTATTTTACATTCACTGTGCAGAAGTCTGTTCTCACGTGAAAAGTATTGACTTTCTTCATTGTGTGTGTGTGTGTGTGTGTGTGCGTGCGCGTGTG
Source organism: Sardinella tawilis (assembly GCA_030264315.1). Taxonomy (NCBI): domain Eukaryota; kingdom Metazoa; phylum Chordata; class Actinopteri; order Clupeiformes; family Clupeidae; genus Sardinella; species Sardinella tawilis. The sequence continues at coordinate 19,433,629 of JASCQY010000002.1, forward strand.
TGTTTGTGTGTGTGTGTGCGTGTTTGTGTGTGTGTGTTTTGCCCCTTTGATTTGCTTTGCCATCCTGTAGTTGGATGCAAATGAGGAGGGAGTGGAGCAGGTGTGTGTGTGAACAAAAAGGCGGGCATGTACACATACGCAACAGAAGAAGTCAGTGTGCATGTGTAATTTGTGTGTGTGTGTGTATAGTTGTTTGAGTGAACACTTGAGTAAGTGTTTATATCCATGTTTGTGTGTGTATGTGTCTGTGTGTGTTTGTGTGCTAGTTCAACTGTATGAGTGAGAGTGTAGGCGTGTGTAATTATTTGTGTTGATTAGGGCAGCAGTGTAAGCCAGCGGGAGGGTGGTTCGGTCGAGGGGTGTATGTGCGTGTGTGTGTAAATGACTGTCACGATGGAGGGCCTGTGTGGACACACTGCACCTCAAGGTGTGAAGGAGCTGGAGAGGAGAAGTTAACACGCCAGGGGACACTTCTGTCTCCTCTGTGACTTTAATCTCTCTCTCTCTCTCGCGCGCTCCCCCTCCCTCTTTCTGTCTTTCTGCCCCTCCATCACTCTTAATTCAGTTTAGCGCCCTCCTCTCCTGTCTCACAGTCCCCGATATGACCTGTCGCTACTGTTTTGAAAGAGCGGGGTGTGGCAGTGTCTTTCTCCGCCACTTTATTTGTTTGTCATAAGAGCCACAAGAGTCTCTCTCTCTCTCTCTCCTGCCTCTGGTCCCCCTTGAGCCTTATGAGCCATATGAAGGTGCTGTGGTCTTATGTTATTGGGTGGCTGCTTTAAACAGCTGCTCTTGAGCAGCTGGAGTCATCACCTTGCCTTTCACATGTGCCCATGGCAGGCAGTGCTGCTGGTGACACACTTGTTTAAAGTCATTATCTCTTTTCACTCCTTCGCCTCTGGTTCTCTCTCGCTCTCTTTTTCTTTCTCTTTCTTTCTCTTTTTTTTTTTTCTCTCTCTCTCGCTCTCTCTCTCTCTCTCTGGGCTTTGTTTCCTGTGTCCCCCTCCATCCTCCAGCGTCAGTCACCTCATTAATTCCCTGGGGATTTCAGCTTCTGTTTGTGCTTAACTGGTCCTGCTGACCTGCCGAGGTGACCTGTAGCAACCCAACTGGCTTGTGGGCAGGTGAGGGTGACCGCTGGCACATTCACACCTGGGAGGATGAGGAAGGAAAGGATCATGTTCTTGTAGGTGTTTTATATATAAAAAAAAAGGGAAAAAAAGAAATTCAGGACAAAAGAGGTGCAGAGCTGTTGCCGTGCTGCGTCTGTCAGCCAAACTGCTGTTCCTGTTGACACTCGTCCGGAAGCTTCTGTAAAAGCACTGCAGCAGTAATGCCTCGCTCGATACCTGAGGTACCGACGCCTGATGGGACCCCTTTGCTACCTACCTTAGCACACTGCTCTGCCCCAGCAGAGTCCCAGACAGGGATGAGATGGCAAGAAAGCAAGCAAGAAAAAGATAGAGGAAAAGTAGAGTATTGTATGTGAGGGAGAACCAAGAGGTGGTAGAGAATGTGCCAAGATTGTGTGAGTGTCTGTCTGTCTGTCTGTCTGTCTGTCTGTCTGTCTGATCTGCACACCGTGTTTGCAGTTGTAGTGGCATGGTGAGACTATGTAGCCATTGGAAAGAGGTTGATGTCCAACATATGTACAAGGGGGATTTCAAAAAGTTATGCTGAAGATAAGGCAAAGATGGTTTATCAACCGACTTAGGTTAAGCAAGGAAGGAGTTACCAATACTGGAAGAAATGCTAATTAAACTAAGGGTTTTTGTTTTATTATTATTATTGTTTATTTGCATACATAATTCATAATTTGTTCACGTTAGAGGAAAGGACTCTACGTAAAATCTCAAGTGCAATGCCCATTTCTCACATTAAATGAAATTGAGATTCAAATGCAGAAAAAAGCATTGGGATATTGTCAGTGATTTTGCTTATTTAAGACATGACATTTTGAAAATGGAAACTTTCTGTCATTATGGAACAATAATGCCAACATGACTGTAGATTTGGTTAGGTGAAGTAGTGATTTTGATTGAGATGTCGTATTTTAGTTACTTAGTTAATCCTGGTCCGTCTTCCTATGCGCGTATTTATATGAGGCTGCATTTGTGTAAATTGAAACGCAATAACAGTACGATTTTTTTTTTTTTTTTTAACGTTTGTTTTGTTGCAGTGTGCAAATGTGCTGTGGCACCCGGCCATCGTAAACTCTGTGGATTTTCTGTTAATTCTCTGAAAATCTTCCGTTTCTCCATCGCTGCAAGATTACTCTGCTCTCGCATAGCAATGGCCCCTCCAGAGGTGTGCAAAAACTTGGAGATCTCAAATAAAAGCGACTGTTGGCAATTACAGCAAAGCATATCTGCACACCTAACACAAACAGACCAAATCAAATACTTCTCCCCACTGCACCCCCACCCACCCACCCACACACACACACACACACACACACACACACACACACATGCACGCACGCACACTCTCCCACCACCACCACCACACGTCCTGCACACACACCATCTCATTTAAATCCTCTGTTTGATTAGAAAATAAATTGGGCCAGCTTGCAGAGGAGTCGAGAGAGTAGAACCCTCCCACCAGGTAGTTAGAGCAATCCACTCACGAGTCCGAGCTTAGCTTTCTTTTATGTGCTCCCCAAACCCCCCTACACACACACACACACACACACACACACACACACACACACACACACACACACACACACACACACAGAGAGAGAGGGAGAGAGACTTTTTCTAAAGGTACTGTTGACTGATTGTCTACACAAGGAGGTATCTAAGAGCCCTAATCCGCAGCATAAATAATTAAGGCCGAGGAATTATTCAGTATGAATCATCATCTTTTTTCTGTTTCTTCCCAAGGAGATGTGTTTGTTTAAGGTTCTTTTCATTTCCAAACCCAAATGAGGCACGCGCGTGTGTGCGTGCGTGCGTGCGTGTGTGTGGAAAGATTCATTTCAGCCTTGCAGCTGCAGATGGAGAGGCCAATCTTTCACATGATCAGCTCAGCTGCGAAAATTGGAATTGGTGTGTGTGTGTGTTGGTGGGGAGCTGTGCTCTGTGAATGTGATTGACAGCCTTCAGGCAATCCCACTACACCTGATTATATTCAGTTAATATAGACAGTTGGATATGTTCCTAATCCTAAAGGAACTTTGGGTGAAATTCATATACATTTGCATGGAGACTACACCTTTGTAGAAAACTGATGATCTCTGCCAGGTTTGACATGATGGTGATAGTTGGTTGTTGATGTGATGTGAGCACCTCAAAAAGTACCTACAGTAAAGTTCAGGTGCAGAATCAGGACTAGTCAGATGATGACCAGAAGATCAAACCTGGAGGGAGGGGAAAAAACTATTCTCCACATTAAAAGTCAGAGGTCCAATATTATGTGGACACCCATATCTTTTTAAAGACCCACAGTGATTGTGGACAGTCCTTCTCTTTAATGTAGGCTATAAGGGTGCGGTGTGTGGTGACCATGACTGTGAAGAAAGAAGTGACTTTAATATAAGGATTGCAGTGAGAAACGGCAGAGTCTGGATCTGCAGACTGGATGTGTGCAGGCTTGAGTTTAGTAAGGGTCTGCACTCTGCACTGTAATACAGCTCCCCCCCTCTGCCTGTTTGCCTGTCTGTGGGGGGGAGACACGGTGTGACAGGGCAAGGTGGGGTTGGCGGTGGGGGCTGATGGCGGTGGTGGTGCGAGGGAGCTTATCTCACAGGCCCACCAATCTGTTGAGTGGAGTGGACTCCACCAGCGTTTATTTTCTGTCTCTCACAAGAGGGGTGACATTTTTGTCTGGGGCGCCTCGAGGGTTCCCGAGGCTCTGGAGTCGGCAAGGGCACATGCAGGCCAGGCCAGGCTAGGTGAAACACACACATGGCTCATGCACATATACACACACACACTCAGACTCATACATACACACACACACAAACAAACATAAACACACATTTCCTAAAGCCTCACAGCTGCAGACAACAGCTTTTCATGTAAGGCTGGAAATAAAAATAGCACCTTATCCCATGCTCAGCATCCAGGGCACGTCTGTGAACTTCTCTCCCCCTCTTTCTCTGTGAGGCTCGTGTCGTGTGTATATCAAAGAAGAATCACAGAGTCTGATTTTGAGAGGCTTCATTCTCAAAGCTCTTTGGTTAAGATAAGTGACTGAGTATTGGAATTGAACAGAATATATTAGTTTTGTGGAAGTTTTTTAGGAAAATATCCAGTGTGCTGTTACTTTCCTCATCCCAATGTAATTAGAGGTGATGTTCATTTGTTCATTTTTTTTGTTGTTGTTTGTTTCTCTATTAATTGTGTCTTTATGGCGAAGGACCACCACTGCAATGAATAATCTAATCAACACCAGCTCTCCCCTGATACTAGTCTCGTTATCAGAAAGTGTGCAAATTGGGCAGTGTATGAAATTAACTTTTTCTGATGAAGTGGTCAAATGGGTACACTAACAGTCATTTGTGTGCAGTCCTAGTGGTGGTGGTTCGGGCATGCTCCTACAACGACTCTGTAAATCACTGCTCCAAAATGGCACGCCGCTAATGATCTATTCTTGGCGTGCATTCGGTTAAAGTGTAGCTGTGAGAGTCCCTTCAGCACTCCCCTGGTGACATGAAGGCTCCTTAGCCAAGATGGAGGGGGTCTCATTGCAGGCATTGCTAGCCAAATATGAGCAAAGTTGAAAAACTATGGCCAGAGAATTAAGTGATTTCTAGAGTAGTATATTTTTGCTCACCCCTAGGATAAATAAATCATCCGAGTCCAATGTTTTTCCCGTTGGAAATGTCAATGTTTATGTTACTGCCACAGCGACTGATGTGTTAAAATGGATTTAATTGTGAACTGTTGTGAAACAAGTTTCAGCATGGTAATTATATCCATTTATCCATGTTTGTATGTTGTTAAAGTAATTGGTCTCCGTTACTCGGTCTGCCCCACAAGGTTTGCATGTTGTGCATATATTCTGCCACATTGGTAGTGTTTTAAAGTGGTTAGCGCTATAAGGGATACACCTAAGTTCAAGTCTCACAAATTCTCATTATTGTAGTTTGGGGATAGAATGAAAAACTAAAGCAGAAGAGTTTTAATTTTCAAAGTTTTAAAAATATGTCAAGTTGATTTATAAGTACAGTTAGGTAGATGTACCTTGTTAGGCAACCTAGAAAAGTGTGACATGTTGGCATTATTTCTGGCTGTATCTATATCCACTGTAGTGTCAACTGTTTAAAGTTGCTTTATATTGGGATGCTTGGATGGTTGATATAACTTTTTTTTTATAGTTTTTTAGTTGCTTGTGATGAATGCTGCTGCAGTGAGAGTGAGATTTGCCTTTGTCACAACTCTGGCAGCATTGTTAGTTGACCCCTCTTCTCTAATCTTAAAACAGATGTATAATGGGAAACCATTTCTGCATTGACTTTGTTGAATGAGAAGAGGTTGTGTGCAGCCACAGAGCTGTCATGCACATGAAATATCGTTGTGCCCTCCTTCATACAGTATGCACATCTTGAACTTAGAATAGCCACTGAAAAATTATACAAGTGACTGATAGACTAATAAATAGAAGTGAAGTTTGTTTCCCCCTCTAGAGAGAGAGAGAGAGAGACACACACACACACACACACACATTTGATCTTGGTCTGAACAGTATATGTCTGAGAGGATGCTGTCCGGACCCAGTGGCGGTGTGGCTCGTTTGAAACATCTGCTCAGTGTTTTTCCCTTGTGCTGAAGAGCAGCCTGCCCTGCTGTCTCCTCTCAGACTTCAGCCTCATGACTAAATCTCCACTTGGCTCTCCTGACTGAGTACTCGACTTCACCTCTGCATGGCCAATCACATATGCACATCACACACACACACACACACACACACTCTGTCCCTCACACACATGCATGAGCACACACTGGGCAAACACACCCATGCACACACACACACACTTCCCAATCATCTGGCGGCTAGCTACAACAAACATTACATTTACATATTGATTTCAGAGTTTTAGTCAATGTAAATATGCTGTCATTACAGTAAATTTGGGCTTCTGTTAACATAAGCTTGTCCAAAGCTCCTCAGATTAAACTGCTGATTGCATAATTAATGCGGACGCTACATATTAATTCCCCAGCTCTCCTCTCTCTTTCTTCCTCTCCTCCTCTCCTCTCTCATCACTAAGCTGTTGATTCATATGCATCCACGCAGGTCCAAGCGTTTACTCAGAACGCCACTTCACCTCGCTGGGAAAATGCGTCACCGCCTGAAGTGACGCCCTTGACGCTGTAGCCTCTCTGTGCTACTGCCGCATTGACTCTCAGTCTCTCTCTCTCTCACACTCACACACACACACACACACACACACACACCAACCACAGTGCCAAGGTCAGCATCGCCCAGCTGGGCACTCCCAGAGTCCAGCTTGAGTGCTGCTTAACTTGTGTTTGGCGTGACCTGAATTGCGCTCTCAGCTTCCCCTCTATGTAGTGTTGTCAGAGGAAACCCCACGCTTATCTCTCACCTGTGTGTGTGTGTGTGTGTGTGTGTGTGTGTGTGTGTGTGTGTGTGTGTGTGTCTGTCTGTCCGCCCGCCCGCCTGCGTCCCCATATGGCACTTTGGGGTGTGTATGTGAGTTAGAGACAGAGAAAGAAAGTGACAAATATAAAGAAATGTCCGATAGTAAACAGAGAAGAGAGGCGGCGCAGAGCTGGGGTGGGGATGTGGAAAAAGAGTGATGAAGAGAGCATGTAGTTGGGGAATAGAGCAAAAGTGAATGAAGGAGTAAAAGAAAGAAATGGAGGGGGAGAGGGAGAGAGAAGCTCTTTAGGCCGGTCGGGCATCATGCTGGGGGTGTTGATCCAATGAGGGGCAGGTTGGCGGCAGCATTGGCGGTCCAGGCCTGAACTTGTCTTCCACCAGCCGTTACCCTGGAGACCAGGAGGAGAAGCTTCCTCACAGTAGGGGCCAGCATCTGACGAGTTCCTACTCGTCTCCCTGCTTGACACTAACAAATCTGTTTTGTTTTTTGTTTTTTTTGGGTTTTTTTTGTCTTCTGTGTGTGTATGTGTGTGTGTGTGTTATCCAGCACGCAAGAGTCATTAAATCAGAACTTCCTGCTGGTCATCAGTCATGGTGAAACTCAGAGGGATTACAGCCTGAACTTCCCCGCCAACAAAACAATCCAGGAGGTGAGTGCCTTTCTTCTGCACATCTAGTGCTGTTATCTGGTATCTGTTTCTCAAAGGCAGAGCTGCTAACAAGTTGATTGTTGGTTGCAATGCTTCTAAGAAACAGAACCCTGGCACTGAAACACTCTACACCTCACAAATACTGAATATTACACATATTTTCACTGGCACAGCAGCGCCTGTCAAGAACATTACATAACAGTGAACCTCAAGCTTGAAAGCTCAAGTAGCTCATTATGGACAACATGGCTTAAATCAATGTCAAAACCAGAAATCCTAACTAAAATCCAAATATTCTCAAAAGAGACTCCTAAGACATTGTGACAACTATGTTGATGATGATAAATGGGAGAAAGTGCAATGGGTATTATTGTTGAACATTCAAGGATGGGCTGTATAACAATTCTGGATTGATTGTTTGTTTAGTTTGTACATTCACACTGTGTTATCCAATACAACTGCCTACACAAACAATATTCAGTTATCGTTGTTTAAGTTATCACTGGTAACCAATGGGGGGCTGAATTTGAAGCCTCCTTATGTCCTTGCTGATGGTTACTAGGCTACTACACATTAGTACAACGAGCAGAAGATCATCTTCTCCACGTGACCACTCGCTCTCTAAACGGGCCCAAATCTGTTTGATCTGAAGACAAATTGGCAAGCGCAGGGAAACATTTGGGCAGAAGTGCTTGTGGTTGTTAGGCGGTGAGGGGCCTGATAGCTCGCTGAGAGCCTCGCTTCTCGTCTGGAACCCAAATTAAACATAGGATTTGAGAGCCCATGAAATATTCATTTGTGCTGGGCTGGCACAGGAGGGGGGGGGGGGTGGGGGGGGTGGGAGAGAGGGATAGAGGGATAGAGGGATAGAGTCCAGGCCTGGCATTTCTTACAGTGTCGGTTAGATGCACTCCTGTATCTAAGTAAGATGTGGATGGCTTGTCCCCAACTCACTTTTGCTGGCTACTGGGTGTCTTAAGGACGTCTGTTTCACATGGATGGTGAAGGCAGACCTGGATAAGTTACGCCAGGGGTAGTGGCAAACCTGGTGATAGTTGAAGAGCCTGGGATCCTCATTCCCTTAACTAAACAAATGAAGCAAGCTACTCTATTAGGGGACTGACCACTTACTCTAGCAGGACAGGTTTATCCGCCCACTTGGAATCCTCCCTCACCTCCACCGGACTACTCTCATAGCTATGGGCAGTCTAAACCATATCGTCTTTCTGAAGGTGATGCAGATCACCTCTGTCTGATGTACAAGTCTCTTATCACACTTATCTGAGGGATTTGAGACGTTATTAAATCACCGTCCTGGTCAGTGTTCATTTGGGCATTTGCTTTTTTAAATGGACTTGAACCTGCACAATTTATCGCCTGGAGAAATGTTCTGTTGTTTTCTGATTGTCTGACAGGGTGTGTGCTAACTCTGCATAACACACACCTATGAAGTAGATCTGGTGAAAAAGAAAGAACCCAAATTTGTGTCATGTTGTTTGCCTACGCCTTGTTCATAAATACTGTACAAGAGCACACCTTGGTGGCCGTCATCCGTTTCATGTGGTGCAGGAAGTGCTCTTCGCTGCAGCTTCTACTGCTGTGGTTATTGTATACAAGTGTCCTCTTGCTTGTGCGAAACCACAGTCCATTTCAGGCCTGAGCTGCTTTCACGGGTACGGGTAACTTGTCAAAAGTCAAAAGTTCACAGTCAAAACAAGAGGTGACAAAAAAGGCGCATACCTGAAATTTGCACAAAGCTTTGTGGTTTCAACATGGCATCTGTTTCATCACATTCTTGTGTAAAATGAGTCCTCTCACAACCTGGGTTTTGTTGCTCGTCAATTTAGTCGCTTTTGGTGCTCTTGTCCACACAAAGTATATTACTTCAGCAGATTTTTTTTTCTTGGTGTGAACACAGTTGTTTGTATTTCATATTTACATTAACGAAAACTTGGCTGAAGGAATAAGCAAATCTGTGTGTGTCTCCATCACCTGTGTAATGCTGATAAAATATGGACATAAGCCTAACCAAAGTGAAGTGTTATGACTAGTTGTGGGATGAAAATGTAATGCTTCCAGGACACCTTATATGGATAGAAATGTAGTAATGCTTTAAACTGTTTCCATTGACTCATTGACAATGACCCATTAATTAAAGCGTAGGTTCGGACCTGTTTTTACTAAAACGCGATGAACTTTCAAGTCCATGGACATACTCCACCCGAAGATTTGTTTACATTGGTCGAACATTGACGGAGATATC
>JASCQY010000002.1:19452454-19462741 GCA_030264315.1 Sardinella tawilis
TTTGTAACCCACGTGAGGCTTCTGTCAAGACAGCCAGCAGATGAGCAGAGTGAAGACACACACACACACACACAGGCGCACACACTTGTGTACCTGGCAGGCTGGCTTGCTGTTTGACTGACAGCTCTGGAAGTACCTGTGGGAGTGATTGACAGGCGCTGGAACATCCTTATTAAACTCTGCCGTTTTGGCGGGTAATTGCTGACATTTATTCAGTGTTTCATGGTGTTTGCTAATGTATTAAAGACACTCCTGGTGGGGGCCTGGAGGAACCAGCAACCCCCCCCACACACACACACACACACACACTCCTCCCCCCGCACACCTACCTTGCCTCCTCTTATGGATCGGCACCGCCACCACCAGAGGACCTGTGCGGGCTTATCGGGGAGCCTGCTGGTTGCCGTGGCGACCAGGCTCAGTGCTAAGCCCCGACAGAGCCTCAGGAGTGATTGCCGTCATCAGGTGACATTCTGCAGGGACTCAGGAGTCGCTCTCGGCTCCCATGCTCTGCAGAGTAGGGCCTAGGCTTTATACTGTTGGTACTGTTGGTCCGTGCTCACACCAACCACAACAAACCTGGGGCTTTTGGCGCAGATGACCATTCTTACTAGTTTTTTTTTTCCATTTTCAAAAAGTCTTCATGTGGGCTAATAAGACGACCTGTTGAACATGTTGAATTTTTTTTTTTTTTTTTTTTTTTTTAATTCATTATTTCATTCGTCCTTTGTTATAGTCATAATATAAGATAAAAAACCCCCCAAATTTTCACAATAAAAAAAAGTTTAAAAATGACTACTCCACAAAGTAAAGCAAAGTCCAACTGTAATCGATTCATGTAGTTGGTAATTCAATTTGATTGTCAATATTATGCAAAAATTGTAATAAATTATAGATACATTATTTTAAAACGTTAAATCTCTCTAGCATTTATGAGTTTTTACATCTCCATGTGACCATCGTTGTGCCATGACTAGATGAGTTCTGGTGGAAAAGCTCAGGTGGTGTTCTGCACATGTTGCTTTGACTGTTAGCGGAAGGGGGAGTGAGTGAGTTCCGTCGGTTATTTAATTATTTGGTTTTGTGCCGTTTCTTTTGTGATTTCACCTGAATTGTATTTTCTCACTCCCAACATACAGTATATACATTGAAAGCGCCTTTCCACCCTGAAATTTTATCTCCTCAATCTACGAGTGTGTGTTTGTGTTTGCTTGTTTGAGTGTATGTGCTCTGGCAGAGCTCTGTGATCATAATCAGGAGTGACATATCCACAGCTAGAAAGGAGAAAAAAAAAACTCAAAGGAGAGCCAACAGGTGTTTAGGGTGGGGCGTCTTTCTGTGCTCAGTCTCTTTCTTTCTTTTTTCTTTCTGTCCTTTTCCCTTTCTTTCTCTCTTTTTTTCCGCTTTCTTCTTCTCCCTCCTGTCTCTTTATGTGCTCCCCCTGTTTCTCAGGCTCTGTTGCCCCCCCCTCCCCCCTTTGTGTGTGTGTGTGTGTGTGTGTGTGTGTGTGTTTGAAAGAGAGGAGGACCAAGGTGCTGCTGGGCCAGAGGCTGCCATCCGTGCAGCTGTCAGCGGTAATTATCTCACCCACTCCCAGTCACAGGGCTAATCCAAACAGCAGCAGCCAGCAACAACAACAAGAAAGAGAGGGAGAGAAGAAAACTAAACCGAATGAGATTGAGAGAGAGAGAGAGAGTGAGTGAGAGGGAAGAAAACAAAACAGAACGAGATTCTGAGAAAGAAGTGGAAGAAAATGAAACAGAATGAGATTCAGAGAGACAGATTCAGAGAAAGAAAGTGAGTGTCTGCCTTTCTTTTTTCCCTGTCTCACTCAGAGATGGTGAAGAATTAAAGAGAAAGCGATAGAATGCCTTTTTTCTCTCTTTTACTTTTCCTACCAAGGCATCCATCAACAGCCTTTGAATGCTAGTGTTAATTAAAAGAATCCATTGGAGAGATCTGCTTGTTTGTGAAATGCTGAAGTGGAGGGTGTCTGTCTGTGTCTGTGTCTGTGCCTGTGTGTGTCTGTGTCTGTGTCTGTCTGTGTGTATCAGGTGTGTGGTGTGTATGGATGTGTGTGTGTGTGTGTGTGAGGATTGACCTCCTCTCCCTTGTACCCTGAGGCACTCAGTGGCTTGGTTGGGGGAAAAGCGTTCTCCTCTCTCTTGCGTCGCTCAAGTCAAAGGAGGAGGAGGAGGAGGAGGAGGAGGAGGAGGAGGAGGAGGGGGAGAATGGGAAGATGCTGAACAAGTAGAAGAGAGCGAAGGTCAAAGCGCGACTGAGGCGCTGAACTTTCCATTTCTCCGGATCCTTGTGCGTCCTAATCCCTGCCCTTCCCCGCCTTCCCCCACCTCAGCTCCTTTACTCCTGTTCCCTTTGAGACGGAAAGTGATGAACTTTTATTTTCACACTTATTGGAGTGCTCAAGGAAAAGCCCTGCATTGTCAGGGGGGTTATGGGCAAGAGTTTGAGGTATGGGGGGGGTTGGAGGAGGCGGATTGTGAAGATTCTCACGTTTGATTGCCACTCTGCTGGAAAGGAGCGAGGAGAAAAGCACTGTTGAATTCCCTCACATCATGGCAACCTCTGCTCTTGCCTGCGGCAAACTAAACTCTTAAACAGCCACGAGACTGTTGAAGAGTGCCCCTTAAGTGGCAATTAGGCACTCTTTGGTAAATCTCTCTCTGGATGTGGGTATTGTTGTCCATGGTGTAGTGTAGTGATCTGCATAAGAGTGGAGTCACCTCAGGCGAAAGTTGTTCAAATTGGGCATTTATTTATTTATTTATTTATTTATTTTTAATTGTGGCTACAGAAGAAATTGATTTCTTTGGTGCCAGTTGTGTTATTGATACTTACGATGAGATCACTGTTTCTGAGTTGGTGGTGGAAATGTGGGGGTTGTTAATTGGCGAAAGCGTATTCAATGAAACGAAAATGCCTGTCAAACTGTCAAATGATGTTTCTTTTCCCCCCCTTGTCTGGAAAAAACATGCAGGGATACTTTAGCCTTATTTCAGGTCAATTGCTTCAGCAGATTTTAGCAGAGAGGAACAATGTGAGGCAATTTTGCTAAGTGTTCTCCCTTGGTGTTCCTGTGCACTAGAACCGTCCGCCCTGCTGCACATGAAGGCTTCCCTTAGCCGTCTGTCCGCCAATGCAGGCTTGCTTTTAATTAGCCCTGAAAGACAGAAGAAATGCAGTCAGTGGTGTCTGTATGTGTGCGCCTGGATGCAGCAGACACAGACCCTTAGGGATGCCCGTTGTGGCGGCGTGCACCAAGATGGATAGCTTAGTTAAAGTGAAGATTGACTAGTATTTAGTATCTTAGTCCAAAGTGACACAGACTTTTGGGGTTTTTGAAACCAAGCCTGATGGCTTGATTGGCGGTTGAGCAGAGCAGAGCAGCCTCTGCTCCACCACGCCTGAAATGTGCTGCTGTACTAATGCTCAGTGCACACCTCATGTATGGACCAAGCACACACCCAAGAGGATGTGTGCTTCTTGGACTGAAATGTGTGCCTTTACTGGAGTAAAGCTAAAAGCGCAGTTGTAAAATAAGAACATTTAGTGAAACAAGCACACATTTTCTTGATCTACTGTACAGTCCACACCCCCACCTCTTTTGTACTGTAGAAAGTGGTATGGCAGTATGCCATTTTGGAAACAGCCTATGACTTCAATGCAGCATTTAACCCCAAATTCCATCATTCTCAACCAAGGCTACAGACGCTTGTCTTACTTCCGCCTTTTTTGAGTCTCCTTGCCTTTGATGAGCTACGAGAGTCAGGAGAGTCACTTCTTCTTTTTGTTTGGTTATTTGAAGAGCCCTCTCCCCTGCCAGCGATGTAACTCTTTACGGTCAAGCGCTTCTCAAGTGTGTGAAGCGTCACTTAAGGTGATGTGGGAAAAACTGCAGTGGTCAATCTGCTTTTGAAGCTCAGTCACCATGGCCTGTAATTGGGTCCTCATTCAACAATTACCAGCTGGCTTTTGTTTGGCGCCATTGTTGGGGCCCCTGTGACCACTGGATGCCCGAGCCTTATCTTCTCTCACTCCACACAGGTGTCAGTCACACATGCCATTAGCTTTCACATCCTCCAGTGCTCTAAGGATTCTCTCCACCAGTTTAATATATATATATGGGTAATTCCAGCGTTATGGACGTGACATTTGCACGCAAATTCTTGAACTAAAGGTCCCATGAATCAAACGTAACAATATTTAATTTTTTTGTTCATTGAACTCGGCAACCTCCATAACTGAATTCAGACAAATGCTCAAAATTCATGTCATGATTTACATCATGAGAATATGAGCCTTTTAATTTGCGTTATGGATGTGACATAAAATGGACAAGCTTTTATGGGAGGTTACAGTTTTTCCATAAAGTTTGTGAAGTTTAAAGAGTAACACAGAAATCCTTTGGTTTATATTATTTAGGAGACCTAAACACAGACTTGGTCATAAATAAGTAATTTCTGATTGGAGTTATTTTGGGAAAACTGGCGTTATGGACGTGACATTTTTGCGTTATGGATGTGACATAGCTGAACCAAACAGGTGTAACAACAACAACCACAAGTTTGAATGATCAATTGATGGAAATCAACACCTTTTGAGTAATGTAAAATTAACCTCAAATTTGTTATGCCTGTGACATTTCCATGGAATTGACAGCTTAAAAAAAAAACAATTTCCATGTTGAGGTTTACTTTTGCCCATATATGGATTGACCCGGACATTCCGTTGTATCAATATCTGGGTTAAAAATCAAGAAGATTGCTCCCATCTTCAGGAAAAATTGGTGGAACTTCAGATTTACATCCATAAGCGGCAGTGTTACACCTGCAGCCAAGTTGGCAGCATGCTTAAAGTTACTTCTCACTTAGCACTGGGGAAGTTGGCTGTTTTAAAGTATAATGTCAGTCAGGCGTGTTAATGTGTTTATCAAAGACCCAAGGGAACAATAGCATAGAGGGGAAAAGAGGCTGTGCTGGGCCTCTCTCATTGTCTGTAACCCGAGTCCTACTGTGCAGATAGCGGTGGTCTCTGACACGGCTTTAAAGCATAGCCACCATACTTTACCCAAGCCACCTTTCTGATACGACCCTGACATTTCCCCGAGAACAAACACATCATTCCTCTCCCCTCTCCTCTCCTACCCAGCTCTTTCCCCACTATTTCTTTCTCCTCCGCTCTACCCTTTCCCCCTCTTCTCTCTCTCCCTCTCTCTCTCTCTCTCTCTCTCTCTCTCTCTCCTTCCCTCCCTCTCTCTCTCTCTCTCTCTCCATCTCTCTCCATCCATCCCTCTCTCCCATCTCCTCTCTGCAGGCGTGCCCCGGCCCAAGGGAGGCCGAGCAGGGCAGCCTTCCTTTAATGAGTCCCTCCAGTGCTCATAGCTGCTGACATTTCCGCACTTGGTGTGAAAGTTAATGAGAGCACTGGCCTTCCTTCCCTTTCCACCGCTGAGTGCAAGCAGGAGTGCCCTGAAGCCCTCAGCCCCAAACACACACATGTACACACACACTCTCTCTCTCTCACACACACACACACACACACACACACACACACAGGGCTGTCACCGAACTGAACTCAACGCATGTGTTACCTGTTCTGTTTTTTTTTTTTTTTTTCCACTCGATAGACTTTTGGGAGTTTCCTGTGATGCGGTGAAATATGCTAGTACAGTTAATGAATATGTTTCCCGGCGTGTGAAGAAGAGAACATGTACCATTCTGAATTGTTTCTGTGTGTGTGTGTGTGTGTGTGTGTGTGTGTCATTGCTCCAGATGACGCTCGCCGCCTCAGGGATCAGTTACCCCTGCCACCACCTGAGTGTATGCCGCCGGACATCCCCCGCCGTTCCTGCTGAGCAGACTGAAGAGGTGTCCGGCCCCAGCCCTGCCACATACACGGTACCACCTCCATACTCATCACCGCTCTAGCGGCCAACTACGCACACATGAACACGCACGCACACACGCACACACACACACACACACACACACACACACACACGCCACTCAATTTCTTTTTCTGTCACAAATGCAAATTTATACTACATAAAAACACACACACACTACCATCCTCTGACATTCTCCGCTTTTAGTCTTTAAGCTATAATAGTTATTGAAGTAGTTAAAGTAATTAGTGTCACACACACACACACACACACTTTACCATCCACCGACACTCAGCTTTTAGTTTTATAGTAGTAATTACAGTATTACATTACTACAGCTACAATACTACAGTTTTACTACAGCTAGTACAGTAGTAGCTAGTAGTAGTTAAATTTCTGTGAAATACTTTGACTTTTGACATGAAACGGCCTGATTTTTTTTGTGTGTGCGTGTGCATGTACTCAGTCTTCAGATATCCACATGGTCAGTGACAGCGAGGGAGATGACTTTGAGGATGCCCCCGAGTTTGGTGTTGACGAGTCAGAGATCTTCGGCATGGGAAGCTCAGGGAGCCGGAAGTCACCTATGAGTGAGTTCTGAAGTGTGCAAGCAACATACAAACACACACACACACACACACACACACACACACACACACACACACACATATTGCAGGCAATCTGTCACGTCCATAACAGCAACAACATGCCATAGTATTCGTATGATACGCATGATTGTTAAAATTTTCATAAAATTTGTTCCACAAGCAAGAAGAGTGGATGTTGCAATTTTAAGTGATCATCATACACATCTTATCATACTTTGGCATTGTGTTGGCGTTATGGATGTGACAGTTGTGTGGAATTGCGCGCACACACACGCACACATACACACGCACACATACACACACACACACACACGCACAGACATTGTGTTTGTTTCCTCTGTATGGTCTCTCTCTCTGTCTCTCTGTATGCTGTGACTTGGTCTCATTATTCGTCTGTCCGTGTTGATTAATTGCCATGATTTGTGTGTGATTGATTGTTGTGGCTTTTCTGCGTGATTGATTGATGTGTGTGTTTCTCCTCAGTGCCAGACAACAGTGAGAATGAGGGGGATGCCTTATTGCACTTTACTGCCGAGTTCTCCTCAAGGTGAGCTCTGTCTGACTGGGCCGTCTGTAGGGGCTCACAGCATGACTGACTGACTTAAAACACCATACATTCCAGAACCAGGTCAAGGCCAAACCAGATATGTTACAGAAGCAATAGCTTAACTGATATCAGAATGTATTTAGAGGACTGGCCTATTTTTTTTTTTTTTTATAAGAATAATATTAGCTGCCCTTTGGCATCTGATGTATTCAATAATTGTAGTGGAAGACAATTTTTACTCTGTTTTGTCTTTGATTTCCACAAGGTAGCTGGTGTAGCCTCCCTCCCCATTAACACTCTCTCAAACCTGTAATGTAACTTGGAGCAAGCACTCAACATTGTGTGTGGTTCCGCTCAGATGATATTAGGCCATTTACGCTTTTGCCTCTCTCTGCTGCAGATACGGAGAGTGCCATCCGGTCTTCTACATTGGCTCTTTGGAAGCGGCTTCTCAAGAGGCTTTCTACGGCAAAGCCAGAGATGTACGTAACAGTTTCGACACGCAAACACACACAACTCAGAAGTGTCCTAGAAAACTGATCCATTCAAATGCCTCTGAAACACTGTTGTTTTAGCCACAGTATTACTCTTTCCCAGTTTCATTTCTTTGCAAACGTCTTAAAAGTTTAGAAGTGTGTACACGGTCACAGATTTCGCCGATTTCCTTGTGAAGCCTGAGCCGCTAAACCTTAAACCTCGTCAGCTTTCCCATCTCCGTGTGTGCACACACACACACACCGCTCAGGCAGCTAAAGCTTTATTTTTAGCGTCTTTCGGGCTGATTTCTTCCCCCCTTCGACGAGCTGCGGCCCTCCGCTCCGGAGCCTTGTATCAACTGACAGCTTGTGAGGATTAGTCTCTTATTAGAATGGGAAGATGCAGGCAAGATGTTTGGGGGGTTTTGGACCATGAGGCGCGGCAGGGGCTGGCCCCTCGCCTGGCTCCCGGCTCGGCGCTCCTCTCCCCCCTCTAAGCCCACGCAATATGGCCTCCTCCTTCCCCCTGTCCTCTGGGCCACCATGGCGACAGCGTCCGAGGAGACAGGAGAGCAGAGGAGAGGAGAGGAGAAAGAAAACCACCCTTTTTGTCTTTTTCTCTCTCTCTCTCTCTCTCTCTCTCTCTCTCTCTCTCTCCCGGTCACCAGGGACTGTTCTAAATGATCATTTCATATCTCTCTCTACCTCTCCCATTGTTTCTGCCCCCCTTCCCCCTTCTTTTTTTCCTCTTGTCTCTGTATATTCCTGTCTTTTTCTACCTTTGTTAAGTCCTTTCTCTTCCCTCCCTCCCCCTTACCTCACATCCTTGCTTTTTCGCCAAACTTTCTCTCTCTTTCTACCCCTCTCTCTGTTCTTCCCTCTCACTGTGTCCCTTCTTTTTTTTTTTTTTTTTTTTGCGGTGGTGGATTTGGGGATGGCCCCCTGACTCATCGTCTCTCTGCGCCCCCTCTTCAGTTGCTCTTCAGAGCCCTTTAAACAGCAGCTCCAGCGCTTATCTCCTCCCTGCTCTCCTGTGTGGAGAAATGGTACTAAATCTCCTGCCTGCTGTCCTCTCAACAGCCTGCTCATGAAGTGGTTATTGCACCGCTGCCGATTTATGGAGAGTGTGTGTGTGTGTGAGAGAGAGGAGTGGGTTTGTGCCCCCCCTCCCTTCCTCCAGAGGCTAGCAGGGGCTAATCACTAAGTAAAACACTACATGTGATGAAGTGTTTCTGGAGTGGGGCTTGCGTGGCGGAGATTGGAGATGCGGCTCAATCCTGCCTTAATGAAAAAAAGTCAGGGGCCCTTGAGCTCATCCAGAGGGGATCAGCTAAAGGCCCTGCAGACAGGCCACCCAGCGCTGCCAGGACACACACACACAAACGCTCCCCCGCGTGCATCCAGCTCGTCCCCATCCTTCCAAATCCCCCTAATGTGCGGTTAATCACAATAACCCCGTGTGAGGATTCAGCTCTGACACCCATCAAAATTCATGGCCGTGGCTCCCGATGGCCTTTTTATGTCGGGTGGGCCCACTCGAGCGAAGCTCCCGCAGAGACGTAGCTCCTTGTAGAGGACCAGGGCCAGACCTCCTCATGCTCCAAGCGAGCAGAAGCCATGCTCTCACTACAGCTCCAGGACTGACTACCATCGTCGGATTTTTGTACCTTCAGCGCAAAAGCCCTGCTATGACAATTGCAGGAAGTAGCCATTGATCCGATGCACGAGCACATTTTATATTTTCATCATGCGCTTCTCTTTGCAGCGCTGCTGTTGGTTACCATTTTGGATAATCATAGTATCGAAAGAAAGATTGTTCAAGTAATCATAGTTTTCAGTGTGGTGATTTTATTTTTATTTTTTTATATGCCATTATATCATCATTTTCCTGTCACTTAAGCACATATTTTATTTAATGTGTGTATATTTCAAATTATTATTATTATTTTAACTGCAGAACATTGTTCTCTTTACATCACGTCATTCAGCCCACCTAACCTAACAAACTTTATTTAACACCTTAGACCAAGCTTCCTTTCCACTCCCAGTTCTCCTACACAGGCAATCTATTGAGGGAGATTTATTTTACTTAGTGCAGTGCCATCTGTTAAAGCATTGATCCGCATGTGTATTCCCTGTGTGTGTGTGTGTGTGTGTGGTTGTGTGTGTGTGTGTGCATGCGTGCGGGGAGGGGGGTCAGTCGAGAGAGTAATATGAGGACTTCATTCTTCATTTCCACATGTTTGCTTTTCCACAAGACTGCAATGGGGAGATCACTTTCACTCTGCCTCTCTCTCTCTCCCTCTCCCTCTCTCTCTCTCTCTCTCTTTCTCTCTCTCTCTCTCTCTCTCTCTCTCTCTCCCTCCCTCTCCCTCTCCCCACTACAGTCACAGTAATTAAAAATGTCCTCTCTGCAAACTTCGACTCGTTTTTGCAATTAAACAGATGCTTGTCAAACATAAATGACATGTGGGCTAATAGACTGGTATGACAGGTGTATGTCTTTTTTTTTTTTTTTCATCACATAGAAAAACATGTTGGAAAACCCAAATAAATGTGCATTGTGTGTGTTTATTTCTGTGTATTTACAGAGGTGGGGAGGGGTGCAATATGACTCCTCCATGCGAAAGCTGTGCCTGAGGCGACCAGGCCGGGATTGGCCCTTAGGGCAATCTCTCTCTCTCTCTCTCTTTCTCTCTTTCTCTCTCTCTCTTTCTCTCTCTCTCTCTCTCTCTCTCTCTCTCTCTCTCT
>JASCQY010000002.1:19468443-19479506 GCA_030264315.1 Sardinella tawilis
CAGAGGCCCAGACACTGACCCTGCTCCTGTTTGGTTTCCTATTGGAGGGCTGAAGGAGGGGGTGGATATTCCTGCAGTTTATTCCGCTCCCTTTCTCCTCCTTAGCTTCTTGCCCCAACTGAGCCTTTTATTGCAGATTAAAGGCAGGCAACATCTGGAGCTTTTCAAAGCGACCACTGCTACACACTCCCCCTCACCTCCTCCTCTCTCACACACACGCACACACACACATATACACACACATACACACACATGCACATACACACACACCCCAGTCTCCTGCGTGCATTTCTCACGCTCCCAGGTTGAGCGGGCCGAGCCTCTGATTAGCGTTAGTGGTTAGCGGCCATTAGCTAAGCCCACTGACTCCTGCAGCCTGCGCTCTTTGAGGCGACTTTCCTCTGCACGGTGGACGACGGGCCAGGAATTCTCAGGCCTTTTCAGCTCGGCGATTAATTATGCATAAAAATCTCTAATCTCTCTCCACGCTTGGTGCCAAGATAATTGTCACCTTTGGGAAATGCTTGTAAAATACCACAGTGACACTTGTTAGCATGCGTTACATTGTTGGCGGTGAAAGGCAGGCATTCCTGACTAATGTCACACTGCTTTCCCACACAGCGATCTCCTTTCTCACTCCTGTTTGGGCTCGCTGGCTGATCAATATATTTGGCAGGGCCCTACAGTGCAGCGTTGAAATGTTTGATCCCTTTTGAAGTTGATTACGAAAAAAAAACTTAAGTCAACTTTGAAAGAACTCCAAGTTAATACAAAGCTTATTAAAAAGGAAACCACAGTATTTGAGCACGCGCTCAAGCGAAAAATTAGATGTTTGGAAATGTGAGCGACACGTCATTCCAGCGTTGACCGTCTTTAACCTTGGGCATGTCTGTGCGATAAAGTGGAGGCAAGGCTGTTTTCTCTCACTCTCTCTCTCACTCTCTCTTCCTCCTGGTGCTTATGGTTCACCTGCTGGTTAAGCACTCACCTGAGGTATGTCGTCGAGTGTGCTCATTCTCTCAGGTAGCGCAGAAATGTCTCTCCTCGAGCCACACCTCGACGGGCGCGAGTCTGATCCGAGTCGACAGCGTGGAGCAACATTAACATTCTAAACGTCTCGCAGTGGATTGGAGACCTTTGTGAAGTTGTCACTCTCATAACCACAGCGCCACTCATGCGTGGAGATGTGCAGAGAGCAGGTGTTTGGATGGATGGGAAGGCTTTGCTGTAAAAGAAGGATAGTGGAGGGTGTGTGTGTGTGTGTGTGTGTGTGTCTTTGGAGGGGTGGGTGTTGCGGGTGGTGGTGAAGGAAGAGAAAGAGAGAGAGAGAGAGAGGGAGAGGCAAAAAAAAACAAAAACAATCTCAAAGAGCATTCTTCGTCAGAAATGTTGACTGTGTTCTCTTTTCCCATGGTGATAATAGTGATATTGTGTACGCCCGATAGACTCACAGACCCGCACCTAATCCTCACGCGGTCTCCAAGCCGTAGTTGTCGTCTCGTCACCATGTAGTTATTTGGTTAGTTGCCTGCCTTTTGTGTTTGCCGTCTCGTTGAAACAGGAGCTGGCCCGGCGCGTTTGGCCGAGTCGCGGCCGAGGCTGCTCAGCTGGCGGGGGTTTATCTAAACGTCCGTGTTGAGCTGGGGCTAGCAGTTTAGTGTGGGGTAGGGTTACTCTCCAAGCCCACGCTGGTAATTGTTCTCGCGTCCTGTACGACTGGTTAGAATTACACTGTACTCTCACTCTCTCTCGCGCGCTCTCGTGCTCTCGCTCTCTCTCGCTCTCTGTACGTCCAGCTGGTCTCTGCTAAGCCCTGCTTAGGTCTCTGCCTGCAGGCCTGAGTTTATAGAGAGGATGAGGGGCTATGTTAGGACAGCAGTTAAGGTAAACGCACGCACATGTACACACACTCACACTCACACACCATCATCTGGGGGGTGGTGGTCATCACACCAGGGCAATGATGGAGGTCTATTCCTCCCCAACACCCTGCTCCACTACACACACTTGGGCACCTTCCTGCCACTCGGGGCCTGCACTGCTGGATGAGGGATGGAAGTTTGTTTTCTTGCTGTGCCGTGATCACACTCCTCAGCTGCGTTTGTGCCAACGGCAACAGCGGAAGGCAGGGCGTGGGCCCTTTATCTGATAAAGATGAGCAAATTACTTAATGAGGGCTGTTTGTCTTTTTTTTTTTTTCCTTTTTTTTTTTACAAGCTTGTTTGAGAGCGTAAATAAATTCTACTTAATGGGCCAATTAGCAGGCAGGCCAGGGCCTCACAGGTTAGTTGATAAACAGCAGGAAGCCAGTCGTAAAAGGCAGTCAGGAGGATTTTGTGGAAGCACTTGATGTGGTCAGATTTCCGAGAGGAAATACGGACTAATCACCCGTCACAAATTTACAGTCTGGAGGGTCTTTAGTGTGTGTGTGTGTGTGTGTGTGTGTGTATGTATGTGTGTGTTTGTGGTACGTGTACGTACAGGTTTTGGGTGGAGAGACCTTCAGTATAGTATGATGGCACGGTATCACATTGTCAGTGAGAAGAGACCCAAATGGTGCTGGATCTAACCCATACTGAGGTATCTAGTGGGTGTGAGATCACTTGTATGGTGGAGGTGTCTCGATGTATTAATATTGTAGACAGAAGAAGTGAGTCTGCCATTACTTTTCCTCAGTAAGACATCTCAAGAAGAATAGATTAAAACAAATGAATAGAATAAATGCCAGCGCCGTCAGCTTCATTTCATACCTGCCTCTGCTTTTGATTATTTTACACTCTACCTCTAGGGCATCACAGACTCCACTTTTCACACACACACACACACACACACATCCATCATCTGAAAGTCATGATTACTAATGAGTAACTCTCTGCACTCTAGACACACAGACACACACACGCACGCGCACACACACACACACACACACACACACGCACGCACACTCTACTGTTCTCTCTGACCTGCGCACGCCGCTTTGGTCCGTAGCTCCTGTCTTCCAGGCTCTGGTTATTAAAGCACCTTATTAAAAGCAGGGGTGGGGAAACCTCATCTATATTTGCATTCAGTCTATAGCCAGTCATTAATATTATGACATTTACAGTGAGCTGAGAGGCTCTGCCTGCTACCCTTTTCCTTGCCTTGCTTTGCCTTGAAATGTTAATTTAAAAAGTTCTGTCTTTGTAATGGAATAAGAAATCCTCGGCTGCCCTATCAAATTCATCACGTCTGGGGAGGAATGCTAATCAGGTTGCCGGGTTGGTGGTTGGAGGGAGGCGTGCGGGGTGGCGCCGAAGGGTTTGTGCGTGTGTGTGTGTGCGCATGTGAGTGTGTGTGTGTGTGTGTGTGTGTGTGTGTGTGTGTGTGTGTGTGCACGTCTGCCAGAATCTGAGGCACAATTGGTTTAAAGTCCCTTAATGCACCTGGGCCTGTGGAGGCCTCCTGTAGCATCTGTATGTCTCAAAATAACTTCACGCAACTTCTCCTCTTCTCTCCTCTTTTCTCTTGCTCTTGCCTCTCTGTGGGTTTCTTCCCTTCTCCAATCTGTTTCTCCCCCCCCCCCCCTTCCCCTCTCTCTATCCCAGACTACTCACCATGTGCACACGGCACTTCGGCAGCGTGGTAGCTCAGACCATTCGGACGTACAAAACTGACCAGTTCCCCCTCCTACTCATCGTCATGGGCAAACGGACGTCCAACGAAGTATTACACGTCATTCAAGGTAACCCCTTGTCAAAGCTCCCCCTTGTCAGAGCTCTCCACACATTCACAGACAGGCACACACACAAACACAAACACACACACACACAAACACGCACACATACACACACCCCATTGGAAACCCCACACACTGCTTACAGTACAATATAAGGTTGCTGGGACATGACATGAATGTAGGCTTTTGCATCTATAGTCAATAACCATAAAGCTTTGGTTTGATAAGGGAAGTGAATTCAAGCACATTTTTCTGACAGCTGACAGATGTTAAAACAAATAAATGATTTGAATGTTTTGTTTTTATTGTGTGTTTGTCTGTTTGTCGTAGGCAACACAACAGTGGACGAGCTGATGATGAGACTAATGGGAGCGATGGAAATCTTCACTGCCCAACAGCAAGAGGACATCAAAGACGAGGTGAGTCAAGCTGAACACACACACACACACACACACACACCCAAACACGCACACAAAAAAAGAAAAATGAAACCTTAATCTCAGTAAGCGGAATAGAATCCAATCATCTGGCTCTTTGAATTTGTTGGATTTTGCCCCCCACCCTCAAGTTCCTGTGCAAGCTTTGAATGAGACGTCTCCTTGAAATTGTTCATTTGGACCAACTCCTGCTCTGAACTTCATCTCCCTTTGGCCAGATCTGTGACCATCTAACCTCTCCCCTTCCACCTGTGGACCGCTTACATGCTAGAGTGTCTCTCATCACTACACATTGTCCCTCCCCCATTCCCAAACAGTAGCAAGAGCGACAGGCAAAGCCGAACGCACAAAAGCCCAGAAGCAGAAAAGAAAGTGTGCTAACTCGAGAGTTGCTGTTTTTCTTTGGCAGCGCCCCGGTCACAATGCAAACCCCAATCCAAACTCGGGTGCGTACGTAGCGGCGCGCTGCTAGCCCTTAGCGTCCCCAGCCTCCTTAAATCCAGCCCAGACGGCACAAAAGCAGTTGAAAGCGCTGCAGGGGAAATAGACAAATGAAACAAAGGAGTCCGTGCCTTTCATCCCTGTGACTGGCCAGCCCAGGCGGTAACAAGGCCCTCTCTGTGTGACACGGAGAGAGCCCATTCTTCCCCCCGACCGAGGGCCCTTTCAATAGAGCCTCATTCTGCAGCCATTCTAAAGGCATATGTTTGTACTCTAAACAGGGCATATGTTCGCTGATGGTATTGTAAGTCTTGCGTTCCTTTTTTTCCCCATATTGCGCTATTGTTACCAGGCCATTGAACAGTTTCTGTCAATAGCATCAAGCAAGAGTGTGTCTAACACAGGTGCAACTCCATTATGGCTAATGAACAGGGCCTGAGCTTGTGCCGCTTTAGCTTGATCCACAACACTGGACTAACACACTACTGTTAACAATAGACAATCATGATCATACCTTCCTGAGAGGGTAACTTCCTTTCTGTTATGGCTCAGTGAATTGACGATCATTAAATGGCATTTAATTAGGCTTCATTAACCATATTATTTAGAAATTTAGGTGGGCAGTCTACGATTCATGCCCTTGGCTGGCATCTTATTGAGTGATAAAAAAAGATTATTAAAAAAATGCTTAAGCAATCCAGTCAAGTCAAAGCAAATTCTCCACTCTGTGAACAGGAGGATCTGACACCATGCTCTAAAGTTAGTGTACCAGTTCACTAAATTCTCATTAATATTAATATTTGGAGCAGCAAATTATGTTAAAAATGGTTGTACTGCAAATGTATTGTCTATTTTCGTGGCTTCCAGTGAGAATGTTTTCAGTTAAAAAAAAAAAAAAAAAAAAAAATCCATATCAGGTTTTTGTAGTTAACCTATTCTATAGTGCTCAAGTAAACGGAATAAATCAGTATTCTTTATCAGATTGCTGCTGTTACACACCAAGGTTTTCTTCAATAGTCTGACATCGGGTTTATTTTGGTTATTTCTATCTGTACCTCTTCCGGACACATTGGCAAACAAAAAGATTTGAAGAAATCTGTTTTTTGCCGAATCATGTAAACCATTCTGGTTTTGGTGAAGGGATTTCTTAAATGCATGTAAACACCTATAAACAGGTTATTGCAGTTACTTGATTATTGCCAGTTATCGGTTTATTGTAATCATGTAAATTCGGCCAGTGTGTATTGAAATGCTGTTATTTCAATTATATATTAGATATAATATAATATATTATATATATTGCACTGGAGCCTGATGGAACAGACTCCTCCACATTTGTTTTGTATACTTTCAGTTGGCATACGTTTACTTCCTGGTGGGTAATTAAAACTACTGACTCTACTCTCAATCTCTGTTTGCTGGTTTGGGATGCTTATTGGCCCAGCAAAATGCCATATTGAGCAGAGATATTACTGCGAAACTATCCTGGCTAATGACGGCAGGTATCCTCCCTGGGATCTTCCCAATGGCTTCAGCAACTTCAGTAGGCCCAGGCCTCTCTGGTCCTCTCTCCTGTTAGGCCTTGGTAGCTTCCTCTACTGTCTGAGGGCTGGGAGCTGCCTGTCAGAACTGAGCTGAGCTGGGTCATGTACGCAGGTTGGCGTCGGTGGGAACTGTTAGGGCAGAGCGCGCGAGCGGCCCCAGGGGGAATCTGCGGTCCTGTTAGCTGAAGCGTGCGCACGTCTCTGACGCGCTCACCTCCTGTTGTGACAGCTCTCAGGTTCTCACGGAATGCCTCGCCTGCTCAAGAGAGAAGAGGGGGAAAAAATCATTAAGTGCAAATAGCAACAGAAAAAGTTTTCCCATAGTAGTACTGTACAGATGGCTGTTCGCTGTGCTCTTAAGCGTTTTTAATGGGATATGGTATGTTAATAATCACTGCCAGGATGGCTTGATGTACTGTGAGCTGTATAGTGACGTGCATTCTCCCATCTTTCACCATATGTACTCATATTTAAGATTGAAAGATTCTTAACAACGTCTTATTTTACTCTTATCTCTTGTCCTTGCTCTAAAGACTTGCCATTTTGGGACATGAAATATCAAGCCCAAGTCATCTAATTTTGACGCTTGGAAGTGCCAAATTAAAGATCCCTAGTGAAGGAGGGCCCTAGTTGTATTGTGATTTGCACATTGAGAAAGCGTCTGCATGTCGGGTCTCTCCCAGGTCAACGTGAACACCACCAGAGGCTCTTAGCTCCCATCTCCATCTCACACTGAGATCTCTAATGGTGTAATTTGACTTGGCTCTGTGGCCAAGTTGAACTGATGCAGACTGCAGAGCGGCAGAAAGAGGAGAAAGAGAGGGAGACAAGGTGAGATCAGCCCAGCGGGCCGGTGTAGCTAATAACCGCAGGAATGCGCGAGCGACATCCTGTCCATGCCACAGTCTCTAGCGCGTCACGCGGCAGCTCAGGCGTGAGGCAGGTGGGGAGATCTTCCTCGGCGAATCACAGGGAGCCTCCAGCACGGCTGATCTCGCACGCTCTCCTGTACGCTTCCTGGGCCGAAATGTCACACTGTACCAGTTTTCCCTAAAGTTGTTTTCTCAGCATAGTTTCGAGAGCATGTGAACTGTATGTGCAGCATTCAGTTATTTTTAGTACACTAACTGTGGGTGTGTTTGTTATGTGCGACTTTAATACTTATACTGTATTTGTGTGTTTGTGTGAACATCTAAGGAATGTGTTTGGCTGTGGATTTGTGTGTGTGTGTGTGTGTGTGTGTGTGTTGGCCTCTGTGTAACTACTTTGTCAGCCAGTGAAGATGGCATGACTCAGAATGATTCCTAGCAGTCTGTCAGTTTAGCGTCTGACAGCATCCATCTGTGTGTGGATCAGTATGTGTGTGTGTGCGTGCGTGCGCGCGCGCGCGCATGTGCGGGCACATGCGGGCACATGCGGGCAGACACCAGTGCTGACCCAGACAGTCTGACCTTGGTCATAGCTGTGTGCATGCATACCTACCCTACAGAAACTTGAAAAAACTTTTCCTTGTATGGGTGAGTGTGTGGACGGTGTGTGTACACATAGGTCTAGTCAGGCTGACCACAGGGAATCCCCTGATCATTCCGACCCAGACAGCACCTCACCGCTAGCCAGGCTAGCGCCGCCTAATGCTCCCGGCCAATTTCATCTACCTCCACCATATAGTCAGGAAACTAGCGATTCGCTTCCGTTTGCTTTGTCTCGAAATCGTGACAGACCAATTAGTGAGCAGAGATTTCAAACGATGCATTCCATCGGGGAACATGCATCACAGCCAAATAGTAGCGATTGGTTGAAGCCACGACCAAACAGTAGCAATTGGTTTTAAAGGTATAGTTTGGTATTTTACACTTTAAGCCCGTTTTCTGTATTGCCCAGGATGCAAGTGAGTGGTTGACACCGAAATCTCGACGATTGGTCCTGTCGCGGCTATTTGGCTGCTTTAGAATCATCTCTGTAGGGCTTCAGCATTGCTCGCTATGTGCCAGGCTAATCCTGTCCTTAAAACACCCCTAAACATTAGTTTTAAAAGATGTGCAACTCACGGAATGGTTACTGGCCTTCAACGATCTTCCATAGCAAGTTTTGTAGAGAAATACAACTTCTGTCGTCTTTTATCAGATATTTCCTAAATCCTGGAGCTACTTTTTCCAGATACCTCACAACCGTGTATAAACTTCCGCTCTGTATTTAAATCTGAAGATTGCAGACAGAAGCTGTATTTCTCTACGAAACTTGCTATGGAAGATCTGCCTACCGGGAAGCAAACAAATCCAAATGGCTAGAGATCAGACGCTATACGAAATGGAATTAAATAACTGGCTGATGCTCAGGCTAAGTGGTTCAGGCTACCTCACCGCACCCCTGTTGGTAAGGTCGGGTACCCAACAATTATTTACAAGGTCAATTATTTGCATTGGCTCATCAATTAGTTGTGTAGTTTATGCTCTCTCATGGCTTGCTCATCATCATCACTGGGAATGTTGCTGTTATTCCCAGATGCCATAGTGGTCGTAAGTGATCAGGCCTCAATGGTTTGGCTATCTACAGCAGGCTTTAATGTGTTTAAATGGGAGCAAGACTTGTATGCATTCACACACACACACACACACAAATACTTCACATACTGACCCTGTTTACGGCTCACCTTTATTATTCATGTCCTAGGCCTTTGTGTTGTGCAAGCATAACGAATAAAGGCCTGTGGCCTCGTTCACGTATCCGTGCGCACCTTTGATCATCGTGCGTGTCACCAGCGCTTCATTCTCTCGTGCCTTTACTGCCATTCACCGACCCGCAGGAAGTCCACCCTGTATCCGCGCCGTTTCAGCTCTTTCAGGAAAACAAGCGGCAAAACAATCCACACACTCCGCGCCGGCCTCCGCCGCCGCACAAAGGAAACAGTAGTTTTTCCCTCCTGCCATTGATTAGCGGGAGAAAGAGAAACGCTTCCTCCACGCCCTCCTTCCAAACACAGCAGGTGGAGTAGGTAGGGATGTCGTCTCTCTCTCTCTCTCACGTCACCGCACAAACAGACGCTGGGGCCCACTACAATAGCAGCCTGCTGTTTTGTCCACAGAGGAAATACACACACACACACACACACACACACACACACACACACACACACACACAGCCTCTGAATTCCCTGTTTAACCCCCATATGACACATTAATGCTTCACCACAGAATGAATGCATTCCTCTTTCAGTGTCCATTTAGTTTCTATTTTGTATTGTGTAGCAAAGTTTTGTCCGTGTGTGTGTGTGTGCACACATGTGCTTAGAGTAGACAGGTGGGTGCAGCTAATGTCATCTTTTGCTCTTGTGTCCCCGGCAGGACGAGCGGGAGGCCAGAGAGATGGTGAAGAGGGAACAGGACGAGGCCTACCGCCTCTCACTAGAGGCCGACCGCAAAAAGGTGGGTCAGAGCGTTTATTTCTTCAGGTTTGATTTTCAACTCCATAGCCGTTGCGCACCTTGTCGGAAAGTTCTGGTGCTCTTTCATGCACCTCTTTTTATGCCTTTCGATTCTTTCTTCATATCATTAGATGCAATTGAGAAATTATTTTGATCTGATTTGTAGCTTTGTTATGTATAGATCCGTAATGCACAGTTAAGCTATCTCAAATCTTGTTTAGAAATGAAGACCAGTAGACTGATGATACATGGGCAGATTGGGCTTTTGTTAAAGAGAGAGAGTGTGTGTGTGTGTGTGTGTGTGTGTGTGCGCGTTTGTTGCAGAGGGAAGCCCAGGAGAGGGAGGAGGCTGAACAGGTGCGTCTGCAGCAGATCCAAAAGGAGCAGGAGGAGGAACGAGAGGTGAGACAGACACATACACACACACACACACACACACTCTCTTACCAGATAAATTAAATACGCCCTACAATCAATGACACACACATTGCACATGGCACACATGCCCATAAACCTACACACTTTTACACACACACATGGACAGGTACAAACACAATCATAGACAGACGAGCACTCCCACAATACATGCTGTCTATCCAATCAATCACACAATGGGCTACAAACCCAGTCGTCCACACTTATACACATCATGTCACAGAACACCATTCATACACATGCAAGTCTCATGTGGCCTCATACCAGCCACTATATTCTTCATGCCTAAGCAGACAAATAATTGAGACTTGAGTCTTATTTATGTTGTCGACGGCCTCTATTGAATCAGTTGATGAAAATAAAGGCCTGTGTTTTGTGTCCCTTTTGTTATTTTTCTTCTTGCGTGCGCTTGTGTTCTCTTGGTCTCTGACAAAGAGTTCATATTAATCTCGTCATTTATTTTTGTTTGACATGGCCTTTGTCCTCCTCGGAGGCTATATATATTTTCACATTATTAACGCTTTTATTGCACCTTTCTACTTGATGTATGGCCAGACGAGCACTGATGATCCAACTGACCTTAAGTTTGTACAGGGAGACCCGTCTCCCTCAGCCTGACACACACACACACACACACACACACACACACACACACACACACGGAGTGTTATTGTTTTTTTACAGTATACACACACAAAGAGCCTCATTGGCCCGTGAGCCTGGTCAGGCAGAACAAAAGGCAGACGCACAAAAGCCTGCATGCACCCACAAAGGCAAACAATCACTGCCGGGCCCAAGCAAACGCCCGTGTGCGCCCTCCGCACCCCTCACCACACACACACACACACACACACACACACACACACACACACACACTTGCCCAGCCACCGCTACCTCCAGGCCTGTTTGCTCTACACCGTCCCTCTGAGCACATCCCTCTGCCTCACATTTGTCACATTAGTTAAACAGCCAGGGCCTCAGACAATAGCGTCCCTGACTTCCTTTTAATTATACCACTTTAGCTCCTCTCTCTCCATCTCTCTCCCTCTGCCCCCCTCTCTATGTCTCCC